>PITA01000741.1:0-241487 GCA_004023965.1 Spilogale gracilis
ACAGGAAGACATTGACGATCTGAATAGACCTATATCCAGTAACGAGATCGAAGCAGTGATCAAAAACCTCCCCCAAAACAAGAGTCCAGGCCCAGATGGATTCCCTGGGGAATTCTACCAAACATTCAAAGAAGAAATAACACCTATTCTCCTGAAGCTCTTTCAAAAAATAGAAACGGAAGGAAAACTTCCAGACTCTATGAAGCTAGCATCACTCTAATCCCCAAACCAGACAAAGACCCCATCAAAAAGGAGAACTTCAGACCAATATCGCTGATGAATACGCATTTTTTTTTTTTTTTAATTTGACAGAGAGAGAGAGAGCCAGAGAGTGAACACAAGCAGGTGGAGTTGGAGAGTGAAAAAGCAGGCTTCCTGCTGAGCAGGGAGTCTGATGCAGGGCTTATCCCAGGAACCTGGGATGGTGATCTGATCGGATGGCAGATGACTGAGCCACCCAGGCGCCCCTGAATCACTTTCTAGTGCTTCAGTGTTTATGCATTTTATAGGGAGTGAAGGAGGAAAGAATTCATGATAAAGGTTTAAACCTAGGGAAACTGGTCGAGAATAGCTACTTTCAGGGATGGTAAACTCATGGAATTAGATCTTAAATATGCTGATTTCGTGTGTGAAATGTTTATATATAGAGAAGCAGCTAGAATTTGAAAAATTGTATCAACAGATAGATTATCATAATTAACTAAGGGAAAGTATGTAAGGCAGAAAAGTAAAGATGCAAATAGCGGAAATCTTGGAAAATATATTGTCACAAGAGTTAGGAGTTGGAAAGGTAAATGGATTACTGGCAGTGACATGCTGTGGAGACAGGTCAGTGAGAATGAGAATTAAGGATAGTCCTTGGATATGACAAAAGGAGCTTACTGGTGGATTCTGAACATAAATTGCCTTTTGCAAACTGACTTCCAGGTGTTTTTTTTTTGTTTTTTTTTTAAGAAAGATATTTTATTTTATTTTATTTTATTTTTTTAATGTTTTATTTATTTGACAGAGAGAAAGATCACAAGTAGGCAGAGAGAGAGGAGGAAGCAGGCTCCCCGCTGAGCAGAGAGCCCAATGCTGGCCTCGATCCCAGGACCCCGCGATCATGACCTGAGCCAAAGGCAGAGGCTTAACCCACTGAGCCAACCAGGCGCCCCTGACTTCCAGGTTTTAAGAGGTTGAAGTTATTGACACAACATGTGTGTAATTTTCATTTGAGAAATGACTACTAACAGTGAGAAAAATAGGATAGAACCTTTAGGAACAAGTAGGATAAAGCTTTAAAAGGTTCTTTGAGCATGTAGGAGATCTGTTCATTTATGAAAGCATTAGAGAAAATAGCTTTAATTTTATCTAAATTTTTGGCTTTAACTGCATTTCCCTCATGTATTGGCTGTGAGATAGTCATAAAGTTATTTCTCTGAACTTCAGTTTTCCTGTGTGTAAAGTGGGGATGCTATTTACCTTTTAGGCTTAGTGTGAGAATCAGATGTAATAATATATGAAAGTGCTAGCAAGGGCCTGACTTATAGAAGATACTTTTCAGTAAAGTATAGCTGTTAATTTCTGTCATTATTAAAAATAAGCCACTGGAGTGACTTTTATTCATTTATTCAACAGACTTTTTTTTTTTAAAAGATTTTATTTATTTGACAGAGAGAAACACAGCCAGAGAGGGAGCACAAGCAGCGGGAATGAGAGAGGGAGAAGCAGGCTTCCCGCCAAGCAGGGAGCCCGATATGGGACTCGATCGTGGGTCTCCAGGATCATGACCTGAGCCAAAGGCAGTCGCTTAACCAACTGAGCCACCCAGGCGCCCCTCAAAAGACATTTTATTTTAGAGTATTAGTGCTTAATCCATTAAGACTCTCTTTCAATGTTATGAAATTTCTTGGAAAGCAAGTGATGGTAGCTAAACTTTTAGAATCCATTCCTTGAGAAACTACCTTCTGACAAAATGAATTACTGTATTTCATAGATTCTAAGATGCGCACTCCCCTCTTCCACATTCCTACACGTTTGAAATTGGGATTCATCTCACAGATGTCATAGTTTAATTGGTAATATTTTTTGTTCTTAAGGGTGCATAAAATAATGGTGTGCCTTGACAATTAATGATGTCTTAGATTCAATGAAATATGGTAGTATTTTATTACGTACAAATATCTTCATGTATTTTGACAAGTAATATTTTTGTGGGAAACATTATTCAGCCTACAGAGAATAGCTTATTAAGGTTTTGTGGTGTTGAAATTGGAGCTGTGAAGTGGTTTGACACCACTGATTAGAAACCTTTTTTGGGGCAGCTGGCTAGTCTCAGTTGGAAGAGCATGTGATCCTTGATCTCAGGATTGTGAGTTCAAGCCACATGTTGGGTGTAGAGATTTCTTAGAAAGAAGGAAAGAAAGAAGAAACCATTTGTATAGACATATAGGAAACAGCACTGAAGAACTTTTGGATTCCTTTTTGTTTCTGTTCACATAAACTGGCAAACTGTTACTAAGAGCAAAAGTGAGAACTTTATGTTGTGATAACTATTATTTTTGGGCAAAATCCAACATGCTTTACCAACCTGTATAAAACTTACATGTTAAAGAGAGCTGGAAGCCAAAAGCATTAAGAGCTTTTCTTGTAACTACTAAATGAAAATGGTTTGAATTTTGTGTAGAAATGGAAGATAATGAAAATTGGGAAAAATAAGAAAGGACTTTGTGTTTTGATACTTTGTGAAACTGGAATCGCTATAAAAGAATTTGATAAAAATTTCAATAGCTAATAACCAATGTGCTGATTTTGGACATTTAGGTTTTGTGTTACCAAATCTGTGAAGTTTACCAATACATTTAAAAAAAAAAGATTTTTTTTTTTTAAAGATTTTATTTATTCGACAGAGAGAAACAGAGCTAGAGAGGGAACACAAGCAGAGGGACTGAGAGAGGGAGAAGCAGGCTTCCCGTCGAGCAGGAATCCCGATGTGGGACTTGATCCCGGGTCTCCAGGATCATGACCCGAGCCGAAAGCAGTCTCCCAACCAACTGAGCCACCCAGGTGCCCCTAAAAAAAAAAGATTTTAAAGAGAGAGAGAGAATGAGAGAGAGAGATCTGCATGAGGGATAAGTCAGAGGGAGAAGCAGACCCTCTGCTGAGCAGGAAGCCCGATACGGCATTCAATCCTGGAACTCCAGGATCATGGCCTGAGCTGAAGGCAGTTGCTCAACCAACTGAGCCACCCAGGAGCATTTTAAATTTGTACTGTGCTAGATGCTATGGCCTATAAAAATTAAAGAGAGATTGCTCTCTGCCCTCAGAATTTACAGCTGTTACCACAATAAATGTAAGAATGAGCCATATAGATTTAATTAGTTAGAAGAGAGTATATGTTGTCAGATTTATTTTATCATCAGAATAGTATTCTTAGACAAGGAAGTTGCGGATTTCTTCTGTTAGATTTGCTCCAGCTCAGAAGTGTGGTTGTATGACTTCACAAGGGCATTCAGTGTAAGTTAAATTAGTGTTGGAGGCTTTGACATATGGGAATGCAATTTTGCTTATTATTGCTAAATAAATCATTTCAAATTGTCATAATTTTCCTTTCTATAATTTTGAATACTTATAGGAATAGGAATCTTAGCTATAAGATGAGCATATGTTAGTTATTATCTAATAACGTACATTTTGTGACATAAAGATATTTTTCATTATCTACCTGATGCATTAATTATCTATTGCTGTATAACAAGTTACCCCCAAACTTATTAGCTTTAAACAATTATAAAACATTTATCTCAGGCTGTTTCTCTGTGTTAAGAATTTGGAAGCAGTTTGGGTGTTCTGGCTTAGGGTATTGTGTGCAGTTGCAGTTAAGATGTTAGGTGGGGGTGAGGGGTGCCTGGGTGGCTTAGTTGTTAAGCGTCTGCCTTCTGCCTTTGGCTCAGGTCATGATTCCAGGGTCTGGGATAGAGCCCCACATCAGGCACCCTGCTTGGCCTGCTCTACGGGAAGTCTGCTTCTTGCTCTCTCACTCCCCCTGCTTGTGTTCCCTCTCTAGCTGTTTCTCTCTGTCAAATAAATAAATAAAATCTTTAAAAAACAAAAAAATTCAAGATGTCAGCTGCGGCTGCAGTCATCTCAAGACTTGACTGGGACTGGAAGATCCCATTCTAGAATAGCTCATTCAGATAATATGCAAATTTGTGTTATTGTTGTTGTTGTTGTTTTTCAGACCTCAGTTCTTTACTGCTCAGAACTTTGTAGGACTGCTTTTGCTTTTTTTTAAATGGTTGGCTTCTCTCAGAGTAGGTGATCAAAAAGAGAGCAAAATGAAAACCATAGTGTTTTTTATGACCTAGCCTTGGAAGCAGTACTCTGTCATTTATGCACTAATTTATTGGTTATACAGGTCAGCTCTATTTTGTTTGTTAAGGGTTGCAGAAGAGCATTATTATTAGGAAGTAGGAATCTTTGGGAGTCATCTCAGAGGCTACTTGCCACACCTGATATAAAAATGTAATGGTTTAGAAAAGTTTTAGAAATAAAAAGAAGAGTATCAGAAATAGAGGCAAATCTTTGAAAATAAGTTTTTGTTTGAAATAGTGGGCTGTATGTCTTTTTCTCAAGTGTGGGTTATAGAATTTGCAATACTTGGGCAGGGTACTTTAGTAACCTGAGTCTCAGATCTGCAGTGTTAAAATGAGAAGCACATTTACATTAAAGAGTTAAAGCTGTGTGCTTTAAGAGTTAATGCATTAAAAAGTTAAAGCAGTGTGTTCAAAATACTCAAAATGATAATCTGATAGTAGGCATTCAATAAATGTAATAACTATGATTACTTTTATTATTGATCAGTATTTGTGGCCATCATTTCCTGAGCTCTCATGTATGCTCACCCCAATCTAATCTAATCTGATCACTCTTCTGAAACCATTTATTGATGGTTACAGGTGAGCTCCTGATCCTCAGATCTAATAACCTTCACTTAGTCTCTTTCTTTTTGGTCTCTAAGCAGCTTTTTATTTTTCTTTCCTTTAACTTAAGGCTATATTTTAAAATATCTTATATATGGATAGTTTAAGTTACAGACTTTTGAGAGTCAGAGTGTAGACTTTCTAATGTTAGCTATTTTTTTTTTTTTTTTTGCTATTTTTCTTTATAATTTAGTTGTAGCATTCCAATTAGATAGGGAGATACGTAGACAGCATTCTAATTAGATAGAATAGATATCTGTATTCACTATTCACCTCAACAAACAGAAGAATTACTAGTATAGTGAACCCTTTCTTGATTGTTGTTTATTTAACTAGGATGTTTTCAGTTTTCTTTTTATTTTTCTAGTTTTATTGAGATGTAATTGACATATAACACTATATAAATGTAAGATGTACAACATATTGATTTAATACATTGGTTTATTGTAAAGTGATTACTACCATTGCATCAGCTAACATCTCCATCCCATCACATAATTACCATTTCTTTTTGTGGTGAGAACATTTAAGATCTGCTCTCTTCACAACTTTCAAGTATATAATACAGGATTATTAGGTATAATCACCATGCTGTGCATTAGATCCTCAGAACTTCTTAATTTTATAATTGGCAGTTTGTACCCTTTAATGAATATTTTCCCCCAACCCTTACCCCAACACACAGGCATCATAACCACCACTTTCTTCTGTGTTTCTCTGAGCTTGGCTTTTTTATATTACACATATAAGTGTTATCATACAGTATTTGTTTTTCTGTGACTTACTTCATTTAGATTAATGCTCTCAACATTTATCCAAATTGTTACAATTGGCAGAATTTCCTTCTTTCTCATGGCTGAATAGTATTCCATTGTGTATATATATACCACATCTTCTTTATTGCTTTATCTGTTAACACTTAGGTTGTTTCCATGCCTTAGATATTGTGAATAAATGCTGCATTGAACCATGAGGGTGCAGGTACCTCTCCTCTAAGCAGCTTTTGATAGTTTTTAAAGCTCTTCTTTCTTTTTTCAGTGTTATGTTAGTTTCAAGTATATAACATAGTGAGAATTAGGTACAATAACATGTGAAAGTGCCACAACTCTACACATTATGCTATGCTCACCACATGTGCATCTATGGTCTGTTACCATATAGACACTTCTATAATACCATTGATGCATTGATTTAGTATCTCCTTCTTGAAATGCTCCTTTAATTTTTGTGGTCCTGTGTATATATATATATATATATGACTTTTTCCTCAGTGTCTTCTCTGCTGCTTTGTATTCCAAAAGTTTATATCTTGGGCCCACTTCTCACTTTCTGAGAAATTGCGTTTACCAAGAGCCTAGGTAGTTTCAAATCATTTTTATATAAATGATTTCCAACTCTTAACTACTTGCTCTGACCTATCTTTTAAACTGTAGTCTCTGTTTTCATCTCTTCACTAACTATCTCTGTTATCCTATAGATACCCAAAATGGTTTGTCATCCAAACGCCTATCTTTTTTTCTTTTTTTGGCTCAGGTTTTTACTTTTGTAGGTTTTTCAGGTCAGTTATTCGTATCAGGCATCATCCTTCTTTTTACCTGGGCTCAAAATCTTGAAGATCTTTAGTTCCGTTAGTTCATGTTTAGTTGTTTATGCAGTCTTCCTTTTTTGCTTCTTGGTATTCTCTTCTTTCCCATATTTCACCTATTTTTTTCTTCCATTGCTACTGCCTTAGACTTTCAATATGCTTTGTTTATTTTTTAAAAGTATTTAACATGTTGTATTCTAATTTACCTATTTATGTGACTTCTCCTTGTTTGAGTCATCATCATTTTTTCAGAGCCTGGCATAGTGTACAGAGTAGACATCCAGTGATGTTCATTGAATGAATAAAGCTTGGTAACTTCCCTAATGATAATATTAATAATCTAGAAATATCTATGGTGTGTTTCTTTTATATACTTACAAGCAAGGTGGCTAAAAACCTGACTTTACATTCATATGGGGAACAAGTGACAGATAGCTAAAACATAAGGTAGAAATATTAAGTGTTATAAATGGTTTCAAATAGAGTACTATAGGATTTCAGAGGAGGGAGTGATGATTTCTACCTGGAGAAATCAGGACAAAGCATAAAAGAGGTTAAATTTGATCTAGACCTTGAGAATGGTTAAGATTTGGAAGTTAGATTTTAAAGGTTTCGGTAGAGTGGGGGGATTTTAGTAAGGCAATATTTGTAAACAAAAGCAAAGATAGAAGAAATATTGAGGTCCCTAAAATTAATTATTATAATAATGAATAATTCATTTTGGCTTGAAAGTCAGGTGAAAGTGAAAGTGATTTTCTTCGGTTTGGAAGATAAAACTAAAAGATAGTTTGGACCATTCTGGGTACCTTAGAGCCAGCAGAGGATTATGAGCTTTATTTTGTGGCCATTGAGAAATCCTTGTAAGTTTTTAAGCAGGACGATCAGACTGATGGTTTGGGAAGATTTATATGGCAGCAGTTTGCAAAATATTTTAGAGAGATGAAAACCTGAAATAGTATAGGTAAAATGATAGGAGAGAATGAATGTAAATGAGGTTGTGATAGTGGCATTGATTGAAACAGATCACTAAATTCATGGGTAGAAAGGAGAATGTAAGAATGTTAACTCTGCTAGGACAGGGATTTTTCTTTTCCTCATGATGTATTCCAGGTATCTAGAGCAGTGCCTGGCACATAGCAGATACCCAGTGAAAATTTGTTGAGTGAATGATAACTGAGATTATGAATCTGTGTGATTTGGATACTGACAGTGGCATTAAAAGAAATATAAAACACGAAGAGGGCAGGCTTTGGGAAGAAGTGAATTTTGGACATTCTGATTTTGGGTTAGCAGATATGTGGCTGATAATACTGTTTTGGGAGATACCCACATAGAAATAGTAAAAGCCATGACAGTGAATGTCAAAATATATTAGTGCAATAATTTATAAATGTGAATATAACATGACATGTTCCAAATTAGTTTTTCCTATTGTATATGTTTTATACATTTAATAATTTCAATTATAATTTGTGTTGTAACAACTTTTGCATATTGAATTGCCTTTTGCTGATGGAGTGCTTTAAAATTCCATGAAAATTGACTCATGCATAATCCTAATAGGGTTTTGTATTAAGTATGTACAAGAGTACATTAATTTTGAACTTTAATATATTAGATTATAAGAATTTGTATAAGTTTTTATTGACTTTACAGATTATTTATGTCATCAGAAACAGAGCTAGGTTAGTTTATTTCTATATGGGGATAGAAGTGAGTATTAATTAGATGGTGATTCTTTTTGTATAGGACACATGAGAATGTTTGCTGTCCTTTTTTGAGGTTTATAATTTGATTTACAGAAATGCCCTTAACAGTTCAGTATCATGAAAATGACTGATTTCTAGATATGAGACAAAAACCAGGTCACATGTAAATGCCTTGTACATTATTCACAGGCTACTCAGTATTTCTGGTGAAAAACTTAGAAAGGGAATGCAAAAAGAGGAAGTAGAAACTGAAGAAAGTAATTGGAGAATGTTTCTGGGGTACTATAGAGTAGCTCATGAGGGAATCTTTTGAAAAATATTTTGAAATTTTGCTATTCAGAAGTTCCATTTAGAAAAGCTTTCAGATTAAAAAAAGTCTGCAATGTAAACTTTTAGTTTTTTAAAACACTGTTAATAGACATTATTATTTTTTTAAAGATTTTATTTATTCATTTGACAGAGAGAGACACAGTGAGAAAGGGAACACAAGCAGGGGGAGTGGGAGAGGGAGAAGCAGGCTTCCTGCGGAGCAAGGATCCTGATGTGGGACTCAGTCCCAGGACCCTGAGATCATGACCTGAGCCAAAGGCAGATGCTTAACGACTGAGCCACCCAGGCGACCCAAGATTATGATTGTTTTAAAGGTTTATAACAAATATCCCTTTCCCTTCCTCTTTAGATCCCTGTTTGTTTCATTGCTTATTAATCAATAGTTAGATTCCAGTGTGCTGACTTTGAATATTGAAGCCAATGAAGCAACAAGGGTTAAATATTTTATTGATAGAGGTGTTAATATTTATAGTATCATATATATGAGGCTAATGGTGAGCTGATAGGAAGTAGGAGTTTTTTTCTCCTTTTTTTTTCCCAAATTTTTATTTAAATTCTAGTTAACATACAGTGCTGTGTTGGTTTGAGGAGTGGAATTCAATGATTTATCACTTACATACAATACCCAGTGCTCATCATATCAAGTGCCCTCCTTAATACCTATCACTCATCTAGCCCATCTGCCACCCCCCTCCATCCGTCACCTCTCAGTTTGTTTCTTTGTCTCTTGTGGTTTGTTTTTCACTCTGTTCCCCCCACCCCCATATGTTCATCTATTTGGTTTCTCAGATTCCACATATAAGTGAAATCCTATGGTATTTGTCTTTATCTGAGTGACTTTTTCACTTAGTATAATATACTCTAGCTCCATCCATGTTGTTGTGAATGGCAAGATTTCATTCTTTTTGATGGGTGAGTAGTATTCCGTTGTGTATGGATACCACAAGGAAGTAGAAATTTTTCTATCTTCTGATCTCTGTTTGTGAAAAGGCCTGTGAAATAGCCTGTGCTTTGGAGAGGAGATTAATGATGATCTACTATGTAATATTAAAAATTAACAACATAAGATATTTATTGAATATATATGTTATTTATTGAATATACATGTTATTATTGAACATACATGTTAGGTTTGAGCTATACTCTATTCATACAATAGAGATATATATATATATATTGTAGAAAGTAGAATATAATTAGGAGACCTCATTATTAAAAGCATATGCAAAGTAGGATTTGCATTTTTTTCTTAGGAGTCTGCAGGTTTCCTGTGAGAATTAAAAATATAATACGTTCATGACAGTGACTTTCTGAAAACATACCATATTCTGGATCATCTAGGTGACTGTCTTATAAACTATTAAATATCAGGAGATTGCAGTAACTGTGTTTATGCTTGTTTGGTCATGTTGGCTGTAGGTAGTATTGTAGTACTTTATGAAGTTATGAGTTAATTGGGACTGAGGTATATCTAATGCATAAATGATGTATTTCATGTCCAAATAGTAGATCACCAAATGATGCCTCAGTCCACTGTACAATCTAAGTTTTGTGGTAGTTCACTTTGGATTAGCTAACAGTCTTTGAGTATCTTTTATGTTGTAAGCAATCTTCATGTATAATCATGAATTATAATTAATACAAAGTTTTGTGTTTGAAGAGTTTTTAATTCTCAAAATAGACCTGTGAGGTATGAGTGATCACTTCTGTTTTTTAGGTGAGGGCCTTGTTATACAGAGAAGGTAATTTTCCCAAGCTTACATAGCTATTAAGTGGTAGAGTTGGTTTTCATACATATTGTCCGATTCCATAACTCCTACCCACTCTACTATGCTACCTCATAGTAGGGAGAGGTGCTAGGAGGATTATATCACATCGGACAGTCATATAGGCATTCCAGATTTAGAAGAGCAGATATAATGACAGCATTGTATTCATGTTGCCAGTTGCCAGTTGGGATTTTGTTTCAGCAAACATCTTTTTTCCTGTCATGTTAATGTTATTGGTTGAATAGTATTGGTTTTGTGATTGTGTTGGATCTAGTTTGGAAGATTTTAAGATTTTATTTATTTATTTGACAGAAAGAGATCACAAATAGGCAGAGAGGCAGGCGGAGAAAGAGGGGGGGAAGCAGGCTCCTCACTGAGCAGAAAGCCCAATGCGGGACTCGATCCCAGGACCTTGAGATCATGACCTGAGCCGAAAGGCAGAGGCTTAACCCTCTGAGCCACCCAGGCACCCTGTTATATGAGTTGTTATAAGCATTAAAAGAGTTTTGTCTTAATATATATATTTCAATAACATAACAAAAATAATTTAACACTCAGATTACAGTAGAGATGTTGAAATAAAAGATTGCTTTGAATCCTCTGCAAATCCAAGAAATCTATTTTGGGGTGTGTGGGATCCTCAGTCAGTTAAGTGTCTGACTCTTGATAATAGCTCAGGTCATGATCTCAGGGTCATGAGAGTGAGCCCTGCTTTGGGCTCTGTGCTTTAAGGGGAGCCTGCTTAGGATCCCCACCACCCCATGTTCTCTTTCAAAGTAAATAGATAAATCTTAAAAAAGAAATCTAATCTGTTGTAATGCACATTTTTATTATACAAATTCAGAGGTATTTTTGTTTTTGTTTTTCTTTAGGCAGGAAGGGGGAGAGGGAGAGAGAATCCTAAGCAGGTGTCATGCCCAGTGCGGAGCCCCACACTGGGCTGGATTTCACAACCCTGACATTGTGACCTGAGCCAAAATCAGTGTCAGATTCATTTTTTCTTTTTTAAAGATTTTATTTATGTATTTGACAGAGAGAAACACAGCCAGAGAGGGAACACAAGGAGAGGGACTGAGAGAGGGAGAAGCAGGCTTCCCGCCAAAGCAGGAAGCCCGATGTGGGGCTCGATCCCGGGTCTCCGGGATCATGACCTGAGCTGAAGGCAGTCACCCAACCAACTGAGCCACCCAGGCACCCCCAGTGTCAGATTCTTTTTTCTTTTCTTTTCTTTTCTTTTTTCTTTAAGATTTTATTTATTTGACAGAGAGAAACACAGGCAGAGAGGGAACACAAGCAGGGGGAGTGAGAGAGGGAGAAGCAGGCTTCCCGCCGAGCAGGCAGCCCGATGTGGGGCTCGATCCCGGGTCTCCAGGATCATGACCTGAGCTGAAGGCAGTCGCTTCACCAACTGAGCCACCCAGGCGCCCCCCAGTGTCAGATTCTTAATGGACTGAGGCCACCCAGGCACCCACAAATTCAGTTTTATATAAAGTAATGGATATCCTTAAAAGAAAACAGCATAAATTGAGGAAACTCTTCGAATGTGTTATATGGTGTATTTGGATTTACTGTTCCTAACCCAGGCAGGTGCTTTCATATTATAGACAACAATATATAGGTACTAATGTAGACATTACTTTGTATGCTTTTCCCCTTTTCTTAGTTCCTAATTGAGGGTATTCTCATGTCACAAGAATAGAGTGGTATCTTTCCTGTTTATGGAGTTCTGTAGGCAATACAGTAAAAAGACTTAGAGGTTTCTATTATTCAGAGGAAAACTGAAGTAGTAAGAAGCAGAAAGAATTGTCCTAGATTTTACTGAGAGTTGTCTTGATTGAAGTGAAATTATATTCAGTTTTACAATCAAAATGAAGGCTATCATCATTTTTCTCTTTATAAAATTTTAATCGTCTTTTAAAAACTTAATTTGGTAAGCTTCCCTTTTGCAAATTTAATTCATTTTCATTATATATCACTAAGGTACTGCTTAGTATGCACTTTCAGTGTGCTTTGTTCATTTTTTTTTTTTTTTAAGATTTTATTTATTTATTTGACAGAGAGAAACACAGCGAGAGAGGGAACACAAGCAGGGGGAGTGAGAGAGGGAGAAGCAGGCTTCCTGCTGAGCAGGGAGCCCGATGTGGGACTTGATCCCGGGTCTCCAGGATCATGACCTGAGCCGAAGGCAGAGGCTTTAAACCACTGAGCCACCCAGGCGCCCCTGCTTTGTTCATTTTTAAAGTAATTTTCTTGGGCGCCTGGGTGGCTCAGTCGGTTAAAGCCTCTTCCTTTGGCTCAGGTCATGATCCCGGTCCTGGGATCGAGGCCCACTACGGACTCTTTGCTTAGCAGGGAGTCTGCCTCCTCCTCTCTCTCTCTCTGCCTGCTTCTCTGCCTACTTGTGATCTCTCTTTCTGTCAAATAAACAAACAAATAATAAATAAACAAAAAATTAAAAAAAAATCTTAAAGTAATATTCTCCAAGGAAGAAAGGCTTTCGAATTCAAGAACTACACCCTGGGCACCTGGGTGGCTCAGTGGGTGAAAGCCTCTGCCTTCAGCTCAGCTCATGATCTCAGGGTCCTGGGATCGAGGCCGCATTGGGCTCTCTGCTCGGCAGGGAGCCTGCTTCCTCCTCTCTCTCTGCCTGCCTCTGCCTACTTGTGATCTCTCTCTCTCTGTCAAATAAATAAATAAAATCTTAAAAAAAAAAAAAAAAAGAACTATACCCTGCTAGTCATTAATGGTTTATTTGGTTCTTGGTAGCATCATTTAAATTTGGTACACATGCCTATTATACTCCAGAAGTAGAAACATTTTATTCACATAGTTGAGTCTCCGATATTAACTGTTCCCATAATAGATTTATTTTTGTAAATATTCTTTGGCTGGGTTTATGTGTTCCTTATTATTTTTCTATCTAGAGATTTACTTTGCTCTAAGTAATCAATTCATTTACTCTCTTCAAATACCTAATGGAAGACAGTAACATAACCACCACTCTATACTCGTGTAGGACTTTAATATGAAATTCTAATCCAAACTGACATAAAGACTTTCTGATGTTTGATAAAATCTTTTGTACTAACTTCTTTTTTTAGACCAGAAGTTAGTGGTTCTTGAGACATCTGAAATTGTAAAGAAAATAGTGAATGTATATACTTTGTTCTTAAAAGAATTTCCATACCTTTGGCATATTCACTTAGGGCTTAAAGTTTAAGAATTAGTGGTCAGTAAACATGAGGCTGAGCTTCAAATGTAATCTTAGAAAAGATGTGACCCAATAATGAAGGTTCTGTATAAAAGATTTCTGTTTGCATGTTTCCTGACACCGCTTCTGACCAGTTCTTTTTTCTGACACCAATAACCATTTCTCTGACACCAACTGGGTGTCTAGTAATTCAGTTTAATTCTGATACTAACTATCCAGAGTTAGCACAGACCCCATGGGTAAAGGTTTATTAGTCCCACAAGACTGCCCTCAGTTGAGATGCCAGTTATAAATGGGGTACCCAGGATACCCATACTTCTGCCTGGGTGGCTACAAATCTTTGACCATTGGTGATTGAATTCAGTCCTAGCCATTCTCTCTTTCTCAGAGATCTGGAGGTGGGGTTGGAAGTTTTAATCCTCTAATCACATTACTCAGGTGGTTGGTTTCTCTGGAGACCAACCTCCATCCTGAAGCTATTTCAGCATCCTCCCCTCGCCACGAACTGTCTTAGTATATAAAAGAGAATAGATTCTAAAGGTTTCAAAAATTTATGCCGGGAGCCCGAAACAAAGAGCAAATATTTTTTATTACACCGCAATTGCATTACTTTAGTGTCTCAAGAAAAAAATTTTTTAAAATATTTTATTTATTTGACAGAGAGAAACACAGCCAGAGAGGGAACACAAGCAGGGGGAGTGAGAGAGGGAGAAGCAGGCTTCCTGCCGAGCAGGGAGCCCGATGTGGGACTTGATCCCGGGTCTCCGGGATGATGACCTGAGCTGAAGGCAATTGCTTAACCAACTGAGCCACCCAGGCGCCCCATAGTGTCTCAAATTTTATATGAATCGTGAAACTTACTGAATGTTAAGGATTTAAACGTGTGCTGTTAAAATGTCTAAATATACATAATTTTCCTACGAAGATTTTTTAAAAAAACATGGTTTAAAATAAACAAAAATTCATTGATTAAAACTTTTAACTTTCCTTGTTTCATTGGGAATCTTTTTTTATGTATATTGTCAAGCTTGGTTAGTCATAGAACTAACAGGTTGGTCACTGGTTTAAAGCAAATCGTTAATTCAGTTGGGAAGAATATAATTTACTAAACTTCAATATAGACAGGTTACCCTGGTGGTTTATTTTCCCTTTTTGAGGTTTAAGCTTGAGTCATTCTAGGGTTGTGGTTCTGGGTGTGGGGGTAGTGTGTTGATTTTTGTCCTCCACGGGACATTTGGCAATGTATGGAGACATTTTTGGTTATCACAGTTCTGGTGGAGGTGTTGCTACTGGTATCTAGATGATGCTAGTGGGTCTCTTGATGCCAGGGATGATACTAAAAATCCTATTATGCGCAGAACAGCCCCCCTACATCCCTGCAAACAAAGAATTATCTGACTCTAAATGTCAGTTGTTGGAGGCTGGAGGCCACTTTGGGAGTCACCAATTGTTATATGGTATTTGAAGCTTTGAAGCTATGGGCCTGGATATAGCTACCTGTTTATGACCAGCTCTTCATCCCTGGAGCCTTACCCACTCAGTTGATTCTACCATATTGATAGGTATGGGGAAATGCTCTTCATTACTGCTCCAAAACCACTTATTAGGAGACCAAACTGCAGCCATCTAAATTACCTATATATCATTGGTAGTTAATTCACTAGTTTGGAAAAAAAACCCAATAAATCTGTTAAATATAGTGATAGTCCTGAACTCTTATGGAGGACTTTCTAGGCCTTCATTGAAGAATATTTGTATCCAAGATAAAAAGAATTCTGGAGATTGTCTACACAGCAGCGTGAATGTACTTGACACTACCAAATTGTAAACATGAAAATGGTTAAGATAGTGAATTTTATGTTGCTTTTATGTTACTACAATTAAAAAAAAATTGTATCCAGTGTTTCTTATTTTCTTAAGCAGTGTTCCATGTATTTTTCTAAGACCACTGTTGTCAGTTTCTGTCATTATTTTCTTTGAGTCAAGAGTTTATTATCTCTCAGGAGATTTTTCATTCTTTTCCCAGTGCCCTTTAATTTTTAGTCTACATATTAGCTGTTTTCTTAAAGATTGGACAATACTGGATTGATGTGAAAGTATAGTATTTGAATTTCAGCTTATGAAAGTTAATTGAAGTATTTTACTAAATTCTCAATTTAGGGAATCATGTAGTCTGGATACCAAAAAAGAAGTAATTGTTTAGTGTCAAATGCTGTTAGTGTAAAGATTACTCATGATTTCACGCCTTTTTTTTTTTTTTTTTTTAATAGGCTTTCAAGGATATGCTGTATTCAGCTCAGGATCAGGCACCTTCTGTGGAAGGTAAGATGCATTAATCCCTAATTTAGTCACATAAAATCCCATTTAAGAGAAGATATTTTAAATTGCATAGTATAAAACTAATATACCCTGCCCTGTTATATAGATCTTTTATGCTTTTTAAAATATATATTATGAGTACTTTATATTTCAACCAGTTTTTTGTTTGTTAAGCTCACATTTACCTAAGATGGATCCCTTACTATGTCCTTGAATCTCCTTAGCATTGTGAATCACAGTTACTGGTTTAGAGTCAAAGTTCTTATCTGTATCATCTCCCCTCTCCGAATATATTTTTATATCTGTCTGTTCTTCCATCCATCTACCCTTTAGTAAATCCTTTTTACTAAAAGTCCAGAATTAGTCTGAGCAACTTAGTTTTTCCTTTCTATATTTATGACATGTCTATAGATTGGGATTAATAAAAAAAAAAAAAAGAAGGGTATTTACTGTGCGTATGTTTGTAGGTGATACAAACATGTATATATATGCATGTGCATAGTTTGGCAGTCATAAAATCACTGATTTAAGGATAGTAGTCATCCCTCTAGTTATCTTTATTCATCTTCTCTGTTATCTCAGCTTCTACTCATCAGCTCATTCTTTATGGGTTTAACCTTTGGTAGGTTTGGAGAGTTGTAATATAAAGTTGTAAGAGTTGTTGTGTCATTAAATAATGGAGCTAATTCAACAGTTATTTTTTGAGGGAGTGTTTCCTCCGATGCTGGGTAATCTTTTAAAATTTCACATCACATTTTTTTCAGGAAAGATGAGTGTGAAAAAATATATACCAAGAATAATCTAGATAGTATGTAAAGATTAATTTATTTATGAGATACCAAACTGGAATTCTATGAAGTCATTCTAGTGATAGGCTTTTGGAGGCTTATTATTATGATGTGTAACAGTTGCTGAAGTTGTTTAATATAAAAGTATAGGTTTACAATTAAAAATCTCATTTCTTTGTTGATTCACTGAATTTTACTCCTGAAATAAAAAAAAAAAAGAAAAAGAAATCTTATTTCTTTAATGACATAGAAATGTACATCTTTCATCTCTAACCATTCCTTTAACATCTTAAAATCTTTACCAGGGTATTGGCACTTAGGTGTTAGTTTTATAATATATCACTGAATTTTGGATCATAGTATATTTAATGTATTTAATTTTCTAATGTTTAACTGAAAGCACTTGAGATTTATCAAAATGTTTGTTCCTTATTCTTTTTTTTTTTTTTCCCAAAGATTCCATTTATTTATTTGACAGAGAAGCACAGAGAGAGAGGGAACATAAACAGGGGGAGTGAGAGAGGGAGAAGCAGGCTTCCCGCCAAGCAGGAAGCCCGATGTGGGGCTCAATCCCGGGTCTCCCAAATCATGATCTGAGCCGAAGGCAGTCGCCCAACCAACTGAGCCACCCAGGAGCCCCTGTTCTTTATTCTTATTTTATGTATCTTAAAGAGTACCTCTTGGATGCCTGGGTGGCTCACTGGGCTAAAGCCTCTGCCTTCAGCTTAGGTCATGATCTCAGGGTCCTGGTATCTAGGCCTGCATCAGGCTTTCTGCTCAGCAGGGAGCCTGTTTTCTCTGCTCTCTCTGTCTGCCTCTCTGCCTACTTGTGATCTCTCTTTCTGTCAAATCAATCAGTCAATCAATCTATGTATCTTTAAAGAATACCTCTCAAAATATTTAAAAAATAATTTTCTTAAAATTTCATTTTAAGAAAAATAAAATCACATGGAAGTTTAACTGGTTCCCTCATCCTGTGTAACTTGCTTTATTACTGGTTCTTTGAATTTTATTCTCAGGATTGGGCTACTTTAGTGTTTCTTCTATGTTTTTCCATGCAGTTTGTTACAAACATATTCTGACATGTTCTGATGATCCTCATTGATCCCTTCATGCCAGCTCATGTTGCTAGTAATTTTCATACACTTTTAGTTGTTATTAGAGAAAAACTGAATTCTGTGATAATGTGCTAAAATGCTTATAGTTAAGAACTTTTTTTAAATCTCATTGCTCAGAGACATTAACTTCTTTGGACCTTGTTGTAAAGGGAGTATTGTGGCTGATCTTGCAGATGTGTATGCTGCTTTCATGAGGGAAGTACTCTGCACTCGTTTGCTCTTTCTCAAATTAAAACCATGTAATTTTATCTTCTTAAAATGAATTCTTTTCTTTTGAGGTATTTAAGAATTGAAGGTATTGGAAAGTGGTTTAAAGAAACACTATTCTGTGTACTATTGAGGTTCAAAAATGTTACCAAGTAACTATAATTTAGTCTCATTTGATTGTGATACTGTATTTACTGTCTGTGGTGTTAAATTTGAATGATAATTATTTCTATCATTCATTCTTACTATTGTGTTTGTATTGTTTTTACGTAGCTGTTATCTATAAATAATGCAGCATAAGCATATCTATCAACCAAGTCTAAGATAGGGCTTTCAACTTTTAACATTTTTTTTTTTAAGATTTTATTTATTTATTTGACAGAGAGAAGCATAGCCAGAGAGGGAACACAAGCAGAGGGACTGAGAGAGGGAGAAGCAGGCCTCCCGCCAAGCAGGAAGCCCGATGTGGGGCTCAATCCTGGGTCCAGGATCATGACCTGAGCCGAAGGCAGTCGCTTAACCAACTGAGCCACTCAGGCGCCCCTCAACTTTTAATATTTTTTAAAGGCAAAAATGTTTGCTAGGCCTCAATTATGTTTTTGAATATTGTTTTTTTCTCTTTTTGTTCACTCTCCTTTTTTCCTACACCTTCGGTTTTTAGTAGACTTAAAACTTTTGGTTCCATTGAGCAAGTTTTTTTGGTCTTAAAACTGAAGTATATCCTAAGTTGGTAGTTCTCAAATCTGCTGTATGTTTAAAATGTTTAAACACAGTTTACCTGTGTTTGTTTGTTTTATACAAATACTGATACTTGGTTCCCATCTCAGACCAATTAAAATAGGATCTGGGAGTGAAGCCCAGGCATTGGTAGTTCTACACTGTCCAGGTGATTCTAATAAATAGCCAAAGTCCAGGACCCCTGCCATAAATTGTAACTTTTTAAACCAGTATGATTAATGCTTAGTTCTTTTAGAGAGTAATTAGCCAGTAGGTTTACAGGCTTTTTAAGTTCATTGATAGTTTGATTATTCTGTTAGAATACAGGAGTATTTGTTTGTTTCTAGCATCTAGAGGACATTTATATTTTTTAAAATGTTTATTGTATTGAACTGAATCTATGTAATAGCTGTACTGAATAATTACATATGTTGAATGGTTGTAACTTAACATCATTATTAAAGTTAAGAAACATTTTTGCTGTGGTGCCTGGGTGGCTCAGTAGGTTAAGCGTCTGCTTTCAGCTTAGGTTATGATCTCAGGGTCCTGTGATCTAGGCCCATATCAGGCCCCTTGCTCAGGGAAGGGGTTCTGCTTCTTCCGATGCTCTTCCCCCTGCTCATTCTCTCTCTCAAAGAAATAAAATCCTATAAAAAAAGAAAACATTTTTGCTGACTTGTTAATTTAGATTGGTTCTAGTAAAATAAGCACCTTTCTCATTCAAGAGTGAAATGGATTCTTTAAGAGTGAAGTGGTTTATTTGACATAAGGCATAATATGTGGAAGTGTTTGTTGGTAAGAAGTTGACCACAGACACAATTTTTTATACCAGTGAGTCATTAATTTTCTTGCAACTGTGTAGGACATTTCAGAATAGTGTCTTTACTCTTCATTAATAAAGTGAGCTTTTTATTCATTTAAAAATAAGCCCACCAAACAAAATAATTTCAATGCATTCAGAAATTAAGATATGTTCACTTAAAGCTGCTTTTTTTACTCAAATAAATAAACATTCAGATGTGTGGTATTTTGCTTCATTCATCCTTTGAGAGTAAATTTCATGGATTGTCCGTTTATATATTGATTCATGAAAAATAAAAGAAAGGTCTCTTATTTAAAATAGATATCTTATAATTATAATTAGGAAATGTTCATATTCCAAAATAATATACATAAGAAAGTTTAAGGGCTTATTCTCAGGCATTCCTTATCAATCTATATTTAATCTCTTTTGATCTATGTTATTACCTGCTCTTCTGTATAATGTTTTTTTGGTAACTATTTGCATTTGGAAATGTTCTGTGACTTAGAAGATGACTTAAATTCCATGTTTGGAGTATGTATACTGTACAAATTCCATTGTAAAGTATATACAATTTATGGATTTTTAAATATGGCATAAAAAAGTAAACATTATATATTGATTTTTTTTTCATGCCGAAAGACTTTTAGAGCATACCATGACAGTAGAATGAGAATATTAAAGTGACTAGAATTGTGGATTTTTTTTTTAATGTAGAGATCAGGTATACATGTAGAATCCTTGAAGTCAATTTTTCATAGAATAGTGTTTCAAGGAATTTTTGGAAAATGATGCTAAAAACTCTTAAACTCTATTGTGTTTTTTTTTTTAATTTTTTAAAAAAGATTTTATTTATTTCTGTCCCCCAACAGAAATGTTATAAAAGGCATCACAGTGGAGTTTCATAACGTTCCTTCTTACAGTCCAAGGGTATAATGTAAAAATTATTACTCTGACCTACAGGACCCTAAATAATCTGATCTTGTGGTCTTGACCTTATCTTCTACCATTTTCCCCCTTGTTTACTAGGCTCTAGTCACATTGCCTTTCTTTCTGTACCTAAATTAGGCCAAGCTTGCTCTTAGAATAAGGCTTTTTAAAGCTCTTGACCTGAAGAATCATTTGATCATTGTGGCTGTGTCCTTCAAAGGGCCTTCTGAATATCCAATCTTACATAGCCACTCAGTCACTTTAAATTTTATCACCCGATTTTATTTCTTTGCATAATATTAGTTACTTTCTGGTATCTTGTGTATTTATTTTTCTCATTGATTATTAGTTTTTTTGAGACCAGAGATTTTGTCTTTCTGTTTTAAACCTTATATCTGAAATACCTTACATATTTATTGAGCATGCCAATGAGTAGGAATAAAAATTAATCCTTTCCCTCAATCTTCCTTGAAGCCAATGTACTATTTGTGGTGAAAAAAGTAGATTGACCTAACTTGTTTCTTGTTTTTATTTATTTATTTTTTAAATTTTTAACCTGATCTTGAGATGCGGAATTTTCTTGCTGGTTTGATAGCTAAGCATAGTATTTTTTGTAGTTGTTTCATAATGCTAATACTCTAATTTCATAAGGTATAGTCTGAGATGACACATGTAGCATTTCTTTAAAAACAGTAGAAGAGCAGATGATATGAGATTTTCATTTAAAGATTTTCTGTTTTTGTGGCATCTTTACTGCTGAGAACTCATATTTTATAAGCTGTTGAGTGACTGTTTTTTATAAGACAAACTATTTTTGTGTTTTTTTTGTGTTTGATACGCTTCCTTTTGAAAATACTTGAAATAGGCATAAATTTGAAAAATCATATATGAATTATTAGAATTTTTAATATATGTGTATTCAGTAGAATATATTTTTTAGATTATTTAAAGTAAAATGGAACACTTACTGATGCTTTGTTTTCCATTCACATTCTGCCTTTTGTTATCTTATATTCTTTTTGATGGGGAGTATATACAGCTAATGTTAGCGTAATACAGGTCTCTGAAAAGTGGAATGAATAGGTACAATTAAGGACATAAGTGGTGACCACAACTACACCAGTCTTCGCTAATCTGCTATGTGTTTAGTTTCCCTACCCGCTCCCCAATCTTGTGAACATGTTTTGTTGAATCATTTTTTCTTCGATTCCCTCTGCTTATTTAACGTGGCTAGCAGATGTGTTACAATCTCCCTGAGCTCCTTAGAATTCAGCTCTTAGTGGCACTGAAGATGAAAGTATGCTTGTAAATTATTCATTATGATTATATGCTTGAGTGGACAGCGTCCACTTCAGGCATCTTCTTCTACCTCACCTCTGTCCCAAGGTCTTTGTTGTTTTAACAGATGTGAGCTTGCTTTTTAGTTCTAGAGGATGGAAGACTGAATTGCATTTCTAAAATTCATCAAGTAGTTTTTACATGTATATGATTACTGTCAAATCTATGCATTCATAATATATTACTTTTCTCATTTTATAATCTTGTATCTCTGCTCCCCCAAATTTTCCATTTCATTATCTTGTATCATTGTCTCCTTAAAAATTATTTATATGACTCTTCTGAATGAAAATAAAACTATTTTATATATATAATAGGAAATAGTAGAGAGTTTAATAGTAGAGAGTTTAATCGAAAAAAGGAAATACTAAATTCATTTATAGTCGCTGCAATCTTGTTTTGAGACCCATTGAGAAATACAGATGGCTAAGAGTGAAAGTTGAGATAAGAGCCAAGCCAGCACGGTAATTATTATCTCTATAACAACGATACACGTTGTAATCCTCTCATTAACTTCTTTAAGAAAGGATAAAAAGATCTGATTGATATTCAAGCCATGTAATGAAATTTTTGTCCTTCCTTCCTTCCTTCCTTCCTTCCTTCCTTCCTTCCTTCCTTCCTTCCTTCCTTCAGATTTTAAAGTAATCGAAGTACAGTTGACACACACTACATTAGTTTCAGGTATATACTGAATTTATTTCTGAAGGATATTGTTTCATGTTTACAATGGAATAGAATTGCATATTCATTTATATTGTAGAAATGGCCACTTCTAGATAGTATTATTACCTGCAAAAATAATCCGTGTATTCTGTAAAGATGCCATTAACCTCAGGCTAGGTCACTAATAGGAATACGTACTTCTGAACAGTAAATAGTATTGCTCTTCAAGTTGGTGAAATTCCTTCTTTTTCACTAAAAGAGAATTAAATGTAATTGGATGCTCATTGCTAAAACACAAGATAACAGTATAAGTATGTAGTAAAATTATGTGACAAAAATGATTATCAAGTTTGAGTAGCATACAGGTTAAAAGCTAGAAGAAAGGAAGAAATGCTTGGGACAGGCTTATAATCCTTTCTTTGCATAGCACGGAGTAAAGTGTTTTCGGTGTTTTCAATTTTTCCTTTCCTTCTAAAAATCAGTAACATATAAAGATACTGTGTCAGGGGCACCTGGGTGGCTCAGTTGGTTAAGCGACTGCCTTGGGCTCAGGTCATGATCTCGGAGACCCGGGATCAAGCCCCACATCGGCCTTCCTGCTCTGCGGGAAGCCTGCTTCTCCCTCTCTTAGTCCCTCTGCTTGTGTTCCCTCTCTAGCTGTGTTTCTCTCTGTCAAATAAATAAATAAAATCTTAAAAAAAAAAAGATACTGTGTCAGTTATTACACAGTGCTTTTTTTTTTTAATGGTTAAGTTTGAAGGACAAAAGGTCATTGAAGTAGAGGGGATAATTATAAAACATTAAATCATGAAACAAAAAGCTTTGGGAATTATTGGTGTATACTGTACATGGTAGAGGTAAAGATAACATACCCAATGAATGAACCTGATGATTTCAGATAGAGTTTCCCAAATTCGCTATTAGACATCTGGAACAATTGTTGAAGCTTCAAGATGGCAGAGTGTAAAGTAAGATAAGTTCTTTATGCTTTTTGTTTTCTTTGGGCAGGGCCACTTTAGCTGTTTAATCAAAGAATGCCCCTGAAAAAGGTGGAAAGAAACATTAAAAGTTATGGTCAGTGAGTAGTTTCTAGCAGTAGATGTACATCATTGAATAAAAGAAACAATATTCCTGCCGTCAAAATGGAAAAGATGCTCAAAAAATTAGAGTCACAGTAACTTCTAACCATTGAGCCAATATGATGAAGGAATATTTGAAAGAGTAGATAATAACTTGTATTAGTTTTCTGTGGCTGTTTTAACAATTTACCACAAACTTTTAGTGGCTTAAAATGAGAGAAGTTTATTCTCTCACAGTTCTGGTGGCCAAGTCTGAAATCAAGCTACACTTGTGTAATTAATGTTGGAAGAGAATTTGTCACTTCCAGCCTCTAGTGGTTGCCAGCTTGCTTGGTTTGTGACCACTTTACTCCAATCTATGCCTCCTCACTTTGCCTTCTACTTTGTTTATTCTCCTCCATAAACCTAAGGACATTTGTCATTGGATTTAAGGCCACCTAGATAATTCAGGATGATTTCTTCTCAGGATCATTAATTACATCTTATAGACCCTTTTCCCAAGTAAGATGACATCACAGGTTCCAGGGATTTGACGTGGTTATCTTTTGGCTGGGGGTAGTGATGGTGGTGTATTTTTTGTCCTGCGATATCCCTAAATCTAAACTGAAAAAAAGTACATTGTAATGTTCTTTCTTCAAATTGTGAACCAATCAATAGGTCCAAATGAGGCATTTGCTTTTACATTCTGATCTAACCACTTTGAAAGGAACTTTCAAATGATATCAAAGAAAAATTCAGTTATGATACCCAGGCAATAAAAAACTGGCCAATAGAAGTCAAGTTTGAGTGTATAAATAAAGGACAGTTTAGGGCTTCTAGGTGGCTCAGTTGGTTAATGGTCTGACTCTTGATTTTGGCTCATGTCGTGATCTCAGGGTTATGGGCTGGAGCTCTGTGTTGTGCTCTGCACTGGTCATGGAATCTGCTTGAGATTCTCTCCCTTTCCCTCTTACTCCCTCTCTGCCTCTCTGCCCCCCCCCCCCCATTTGCCCTCATGCTCTCTCTCTCTCTCTCTCTCTCTCTCTTTCTCTTTCACAAAAATAAAGTCTTTAAAAAAATTAAAAAATAAAAGACAGTATATTGGCCATAACCAGAGTTACCTGCAAAGTATTCCAAACCATCCCTCCTAAGGGTTTCTTTTATATTTCTAGTATCTGCTGTCCTTCTGGGGGGAACAACAAAAGCAAACCTCTTCCTAGCATACAAATTACGTGTCCCCTCTTCCCTCCAAAATTTCTGTTATGGGAATTTTCAGAGACCTACAAATATAGAGAATGAATCCAGGATCACATTTACCCATTACCCAGCTTCATTCATTATCAGTACAATGCCTAATCTTCTTCCATTCTATCCCCCAATTAGTTTGAAGCCAATTCCAGAAATGATACCATTTTATCTGTAAATATTTTTAAAGGATAATCTCTGTCCCCATTACCAAAATACAGTTACTACACGTAAAAATATTAATAATAATTTCTTAATATTAAATATCTGACAGGATTCATACTTCCCTAATTGTTTTATATGCTTTTATTATTTA
This sequence comes from Spilogale gracilis, assembly GCA_004023965.1. NCBI lineage: Eukaryota > Metazoa > Chordata > Mammalia > Carnivora > Mephitidae > Spilogale > Spilogale gracilis. The sequence goes on from PITA01000741.1 coordinate 25,070, forward strand.
TTTATTTTAAAAGATTTTTATTTTATTTATTTGACAGAGAGAAACACAGCTAGAGAGGGAACCCAAGCAGAAGGAGTGAGAGAGGGAGAAGCAGGCTTCCCACTGAGCAGGGAGCACAATGCAGGGCTCGATGCTGGGCTCCTTTCTGGGACTCTGGGATCATGACCTGAGCTGAAGGCAGGTGCTCAATGACTGAGCCACCCAGGCACCCTGTTTTATATATTAAAAAAAAAAAAAAAGATTTGTTTGGGGCACCTAAATAAATAAAAATCTTTAAAAAATAAAAATAAAAAAGAGGGATATGTAATATTAGATTGTTTCTGTCTTTGTAATGTTACTAGCTATTGATGATCAATGCCTAGTCCTAGATCCATGACTTCACTAAGTTCACAAAATGGTGATATTCCAGCATTCCTGTGTATATTAGCCATAATTTTATCAGAGAAACTTCCCTTCGTAAACCAGTTATTTTTAGCTATAGTTATAGAAAAGTTACAGTAATTGCCCAATTCCTACCCTTTATTTTCTAGTTTTCAAATCATATTGATTCTCAAATATTTTCTGAAGATGAATGGTGAAATATTTTAAAGTGTATTAATGAATTAATATGTTTAAACATACTTGTATGTTTTGATCCATTGTAGTTTTATCCTTATTATTGATGAAATTTTTAACTTTGGCCCAGTAGGAGCCTCTTCAGGTGTTTTCCTCACTTGTTTTGATATGACTGTCATAACCTTTGATAGCTTCTTTTCTATCTGATATGATCGAATTTTTCCACAATCTTGTATTTCCAGGGTGGCATCTTGTATTTCCTTTGTAAAATCAGCTATTTTACAAAGGAGGCTTAGTTCTTAGTGATAACCAATGAACCTTAATTTCTTTAGAAGCCACATACTGTGCACTTTTTTCAAACTCTCAGTGGTACTGAGTTATTCATTGTTTCAGGTTTTCTTTTTTAGTAGAAAGAAATATATATACACATATACTCACACCTGCCTGCACACGCACACACACACTTAAGGTTAAAAAAAATTATATATATATATATTTTTTTTAAGATTTTTTTTTTTTAAGATAAAATACCTGTTCTTTAAAGCTTAGATTCTTAGCACACTTCAGACTTGAAAGTATCTACTCTAGCTGGAAAAGTGAAATGTGATGAATTTTAAGATTGAGTAATACTCTTAGGCATAACCACATGTACAAGTTTTTGGGGTTAGAGTGTTGAGGGTAGGGAATCTACCTATACTGATTAAATTTTCATTTTCTTTATAGAAGGTTGAGAGATAAAACAGTTTATCACCTTTAAGATGGAGTGCCAATTTGTGGTTCTTAATGAGAATTTGATCAGTTATGTGCTTGTTACAAGAGGTACAATCAGTGAGATTAGAAAGGGAAATTGAATTTATATTGGTGTGTTATCCTCTGCAATTAATTTTGCATACATACGTGAGGCATATGACTCTTATTTGATTTTGAATCTTGAGTTTGAAATATCTATACTTTGAATCAGGCATTGCAAATCTAGTGTGATTAAATATATTTAGGAGTTTCTGTTGTTCAACAGTTTCTGTGTAGTTCCAAAATATGTTCTTACTAGGCTGTTCACAAAGGAATCTTTTGGTTGCTATAGTGAGAAGATGAAATAGCTAAATTTGTGTATTTCTTTTAGAAAGAATAATAGAATATGGTGATTTATGTTGTAAGATTTATTATCTTTATACTCATTTTTTCTGACTGGATTGTCCATTATCTTGGTAGAAGGATGGACTGCCATTATCTTTTTAAAAGATAAAACCATTTGGTGCCTGAGTGGCTCAATCAGTTGGACATCTGCCTTTGGCTCAGGTCATGATCCCAGGGTCCTGAGATTGAGCCCTGCATTAGGCTCCCTGCTCCGGGGACAGTCGGCATCTCCCTCTCTGTACCTCCCCCTGCTTGTGCTCTCTCACTTTGTCCAGCCAAATAAATAAATAAAAAAAAGACTGTAACAGCTAGTCTTTCTAGTTAAGGAAAAACATGATATAGATCACTAATAACACAGTAAATACATTAGGGTATTTATAGCAGAGAGGAATTTTTAACAATATAAGAATAACACAGTATATTGATTAGATATTCTGAGGAGCAGTTATCCACAATAGCCATAAAAGAATTTTCATAAATAAAGTAGTGGGAAAATGATAAATGGAAGAGGTGAGATTTGAATTGGGTCTTAAAGCAGTTATATAGCTGTAGGAGAGGACCTTCTAGGAAGAGAGGAACAGCAGGACAAAACTGAAGAGGTGTAAGACATTCAGGGGAGATTTAGTAGAATACTTTAAGTGAAGGTGAGGGTTATTACAGGTGAATAGTGAACTGTAAGGATGAGGCCAAATTTCCAAGGGGTAAATTTTTTTTAAAGTTGGACTTTATTTGGTTGACCAGTATACTGCAACATTTGGGCTATTAGTCTAATGCAGGTCAGAGTTAAGAGATCATCGTGAGTTCTTCTACTTCAGCAGTATCCAGAAAGAGTCTTGGTGCTGTTTTGAATCAATTTTATAATTAAAGCCCAGAGGAATGCTGACTTTATTTAGCTATGGTACTATCCAATCTCCAGTTCCTCAATTTTTATATTTAATAGTTGTGTCCTTTTTCATGTTGGGGGTCTCTCAGCTGTCTGTCATTAATAATTAGGGCCAAGAGTATTGGGAAAGGAGATTCATAATTTTTAGTTAACTGTATGACCCAAAATATGCACAGAAGCAATCTTTTTTCGTGTGTGAAATAAACATAACATAAAATTAATGATTTTATTTTTTTTTAAGAGTTTACTTATTTGAGAAAGAGAGAGAAAGCACAAGCAGGGGGAGAGGGAGAAACAAAAGACTCCCCACTAAGCAGGGAGCCTCATGTAGGTGGCTCAATCTCAGAACCCTGGGATTATGACCAGAGCCAAACAGAGATGCTTAACTGACCAAGCTACCTAGGTACCCCAAAATTAATGATTTAAAGTGTACTTAGATTCAGTGCATTCAGTTTTGTGCACCCATTATCTTTATCAAGATACCAAGCTGTCTTTGTTTTTCCTTCCAAAGTTCCCTCCCTCCCACCCTTCCTTCCTCCTTTCCTCTCTTTCTCTCTCATTTTCTCTCATTTTTCTCTCTTTCTTCTTTCTCTCTTCTCCGAGTGTGGGGCTTGAACTCACAACCCTGAGATTGAGAGTTTAATGTTTTTCCAGCTGAGCCAGCCAGGTGCCCCAGGACATAGAGCATAATTCTTAAATGGAATTTACTTAAACAGAAAACAAGGTTTATTATAAAATAATTTTGGCATGACTTTGCTTGCTAATTTACCAGTCTGTGTCACTTGTAGAATTTATATATTTATTTATTGAGGCTCCCTTGCATTTGTATTTAAGCTTATAATTTTGGGGAATCAAACACCTGTCAGAATAGGATTTTTTTTTTTAAAGATTTTATTTATTTGACAGAGGAAGACACAGATAGAGAGGAAACACAAGCTGGGGGAGTGAGAGAGGGAGAAGCAGACTTCCCTCCTGATGCAGGGCTCAATCCCGGAACTCTGGGATCATGACTTTGAGCCAAAGGCAGACGCTTAACAACTGAGCCACCCAGGCACCTCAGAGGGTTTTATTTGTTTTGTTTTGATAATAGTTGAAAAAATAAGCAAGGTGAAAACCTGATTTTTTTTTTTTTTGGTTCACTTTTGAATAAAATAAACTAGTTTATTTAATAGAAAATTTGTTTTTCAAATTAGAACTGTCCATGGTGTCATTTGGATTTGGATTCTAATTTTTTAGTATGTCTACATAACACTATCTAAAGAGGGCTCTGGAATATAGAAGGACATCATTCTAGGAACCTGGAAGAGTGAAGGTTATGCTTCTTGATTTTAGTTTTCTTTTTCTTGTTTTTACCATATCTCTCCAAAAAAATCTATGTGATGTTTATTTGTAATAACCCAGTAGAAGCAAAGTGTTGATTGTTGTAAACATAAGTTCTGTGCATTTGTGCACAATATTTTAGAAGGATTTTAGCTTTTATATCTTAGTAAGGAGATCTTTTGGGGTTCTGATTTTGCTTGTGGATATCTTCAATCTATATACTAATTTTTTTTCTCATAATCTCTTTGTCTTCTATGGAGGTTTTCATGTTGGTGCTGAAGTAGTGACATGAAGATGGCAGTGGTGTTTCCAGTTAGCATTTTTTATTCAGGTCCTTAAGAATGCCTAGTGAGAAATTGGAAAAAAACAATTTAGGTCAAATTAATTAAAAAAGCTAAGTAGACTATTTACGGTCACTATATTCAATCGGTATGGTACTGTTTTTAGACTAATAAGTAAAAATGCAGTGTAATTGAACATATATTACAAATATAAATTTTTTGAGTTATCAGATGGATTTAATTACTAGCCAGTAATTTCTGCCTGCTGTTCTTAGGAACTTTCACATCATCTATGATTTACAAGACTGGTTCTAAAGACATACCCTTAATTTCCTGCTGTTGTTTCATTTAATAAACATTTTGTCATTATTACAGTAGGATATGCATTTGAGGTAATGAAAAAGTTTGGAGATAGTGGTAGTGATTGTACAACATTGTGAGTATATTTAATATCACTAAGTTGTACATTTAAAAATGGTTAAAATGATAGATTTTATGTTATATAATTTTACTAAAATAAGGGAAGAAAAATCCTATCAGTAGATGTATATTTCTGAAATGATTTCTTTGTAGTTATGGAATTTTTTAGTGGAGATATTTGTTACAGGATGATTTTTAATACTCGCATAACTGGCTTCCACTTTTAGCCCTAAGTATTCAGAAGAACAGGAAAATCTGGTTATGAATTTTCTTAAATGTTTTTATAAATGTACTATCTATCATGCAGTTAAAAATTATAAACTGTTTCATAAAGATAATGTTTAATTTTTTATGTAAAATTAAGCATTTTGTTCTCATAAAAATTTTTTCCCCAAAATGAAATGAAGTGTGCTTCTCATTTTTTAAAAGATAATCCTTGAATACCTATAATCTAACAAGTGTGTAAGTGACAAGAAAAGCCATTTTCTTTTTCTTGGTTAATATATATTTTTAATAACATCTTTATTGGGGTATGACTGATATTTAAGAAACTGTACATACGTAAAATGTGGAATTTGATGTTATGGCATTTGTATACACTGATGAAAGCATTAGTGTAATCAAGATAGGGAACATAGCCATCACTCCCAAAACTTTCCTCAGGCTTTTTCATAATTCCTTTTTTCTACACCATCAAATTTTACCCCTCTTCTGTTAACCACTGATCTTTCTTTCACTGTTGTCAATTGGCATTTCCTAATGTTTTATGTAGATGTGTTTATACAGTGTCTACTCTTATTTATTGGGTTTCTTTCAATCAGTTAAATTTTTTTGAGATCTAAAGTGGTCACATTCCATTTTATATTCCACTTACAATTCCAGTTTTTCCATGTTCTCTCCAGTGCTTGGTATTACCGTCAGTCTATTTAATGCTAGCCATTTTAGTAGGAATACAGCAGTATCTCATTTTAGATTTAATTTGCATTTCTCTAATGACTGATAATAATTGAGTGTTTTCTTTGTGCTTGCTTGCCATTTATATATTCTTTGGTGAAATGTCTTTTCAAATCTTTAGCCCATTTAAAAAATTAGATTCTTTAATTTTTTTATTCCTGGGTTTTGGGAGGTTTTTTAATATTCTGGATACCAGACCTTTATTCGATGTAGACTTTGCAAAGATTTCTCTCCCACTCTGTAGCTTTAAAAGTGTCTTTTCAAGAGTGGAAGTTTTAAAATTTCAATATAGTTTTATTTATTAATTTGTTCTTTTATGATCATGCTTTTGGTCAAATCTAAGAATTATTTCCTTAATTCATGGTGCTATGGAGTGAATGTTTGTTTTCCCCCTCAAATCATACACTGAACCCTCATGAATGGGATCAGCACCCTTATAAGAAAAGATGTCAGAGCGCTTGCTTCCTCTCTTTGTACTCTGCTGTGTGAACTGTGTGAAGAAGTATAAGAGGGCACCTGACTACAAGCCAGAAAGAGGGTCTCATCAGAACCTGAACACAATGGTACACTAGTCTTGGACTTCCCAGCTCCCAGAAGTATGAAAAATAAGTTTCTGTTGTTTAAGCCACCTAGACTGTGGTAATTTGTTGTGGTTGTCTGAACTGAGACACAGGGTCAAAAAGATCTTTTATGTTTTCATCTAAAGCATTATAGATTTAGGTTTGAATTCAGGTCTGTAGTCCATTTTGAGTTAATTTTGTGTGTCTTGTGTAGAAAAAAATTCACTTTTTTAGTACAAGTATCATTGTTTCAACATGATTTGTTGAAAAGGCTATCCTTTTCTTCACTACATTGTCTTTGCATATTTGTAAAAAGTCAATTGTCTGCATATTTATGGGTCTATTTCTTGAATACTGTAGCTTTAGTAAGTTTGATATCAGGTAGTGTTAGTTCTCTAGCTTTGTTCTTTTTTGTGTTGTTTGGCTATTGTAGGTCTTTTTTATTTCCATATGAATTTTAGAATAAGAGCCTACTGAGATTTTGATTAGGACTGTGTTGAATCTTTAGATTAATTTGGGGACAATTGGCATCTATAGGATATCAACTCTCTTTTAAGTTTTCAACCTGTAAATAAGATAGATTTCCTCACTTAGGTATTCTTTAATTTCTTTTGACAGTCTTTTGTAGTTTTTAGTATACAAGTTTTTCGTATCTTTAGTCAGATTTATTCCCAAGTATTTAACATTTTTTATGCTATTATAATGCTCTTATCTTTCCATTTCAATTTCCAGTTATTCACTGTTAGTATATAGAAGTACAGTTGATTTTTGTATATTGATCTTGTGCTCTGCAACTTTGGTAAATTCACTTGTTAGTTCTGGTAGCTTTTTTGTAGATTTTCTATACATACCATCATGTCATCATCTTTTTTTTTTTAAGATTTATTTGTGTGTGTGTGTGTGTGTGTGTGTGTGTGTGAGAGAGAGAGAGAGAGAGAGAGAGAGAGAGAGAGAGTGACAGAGAGCACAGGGCTCAAGGGGTAGAGGGAAAGGAAGAGAGTCCCAGGCAGACTGTGTACTAAGCGTGGAGCCCAGCGCAGGGCTTGATGTCACGACCTTGAGACCACCACCCAAGCCGAAGCCAAAAGTCGGGTGCTCAACTGGCTGTGCCACCCAGGCACCTCCATTATGTTATCTTCTAAGTAATACAGTTTTAATTACAGTTTCCAGTCTGGTTGTCTTTATTTTTCTTGCCTGATTACACTGGACAGAATCTCTAATAGAATGTTGGATAGAAGTGGTAAGAGGGGACATTGCTTCTGTTCTTAATTTCCTAAGAGTTTTTATCAGGAGTAAGTAGTATTGAACTTTGTTGAGTGCTTTCTCCACATCTATTGAGAGGATCATATAGTTTTTCTTTTTTTAGTTTGTTAATATGGTGAATTACTTTGATTTTTAAATGATAACTGTATATCTGGGATACATGCCAGGATGAATGCTGCCCTACCAATATACTATAAACTGAGTGGCTTATAAGCAATAGATATTTATTTATTTCTCACAGTTCTGGAGATTGGGAAGTCCAAATTCAGTGAACTCCCCTATTTGGTGTCTGTCGATGGCTCACTTCACTGGTAGCCATCTTCTCACTATGACCTTAGTGAGAAGAATGCGGAATGGGAGGAATGAGGGTCTGTAGGGTCTCTTTTGTAAGAGCACAGATCTCATTCATGAGGGCTCAACTCTCAGAAAGTAAGCAACCTCTCAAAGGTGCCATCTTTATTCATATCAGTTTTTGGAAGATGCTTATACTCAGTATATAGCAGTCTGCTTTCTCATTGCATACCTTTTGAAAATATTGCTGAATTAGATTTGCTAAAATTTCATCAAAATTTTTACATCTGTATTTGTCTACAGGTGTCTTTTCTGGTAATATCTTTCTCTTGTTTTGACATCATGGTAGTGTTGGCTTTTTAGAAAGAGTTGGGAGAAATTCTTTCCTCTTCAGTTATCTGGAAAAGTTTCTATTGCATTGGTGGTGTTCTTCCTTAAGCATTTGATAGACTTCATCAGTGAAGGCATTTAGGCCTAAAGCTTTTTCTGTGGAAAGGTTTAAATAGGAGTATTTAGATTATCCATTTCTTATTAAGTAAACTTTGGTAGCTGATGTCTTTCAAGTAATTAGTACACTTAATGTAAATTGTTGAATTTATTGACCTAAAGATGCTAATAATATTCCTTTATTCTTCTTTTACTAGCTGTAGCTGTATTACCTCATTCATTACTGATACTCAAAATTCTTTCCTTTATTTTGTTTCCTGATCAGTCTTGCCTAGAGGCTTATCCATTTTATTGTTCTCAAAGAACCACCTTTTGGTTTCATTGATTTTTCTCTCCTTTTACTTTCTATTTCCTATTTCGTTGAATTTTTCTTTGATCTTTATTATTTCCTCTTTTTCTGCTTGCTGAGTTTAATTGCTCTTTTTCTAGCATTTGGGGTGTAAGCTTTAGTTTCAATGTTACTCTTTTCTGTTGATCATCCTTTTTTTTTTTAAGATTTTATTTATTTATTTGACAGAGAGATCACAAGTAGGCAGAGAGGCAGGCAGAGAGCCCGACACGGCCCGACGCGGGCCTCAATCCCAGGACCCTGAGATCATGACCTGAGCCGAAGGCAGAGGCTTTAACCCACTGAGCCACCCAGGTGCCCGATCATCCATTTTTGAAAAAGATTTTATTCATTTATTTGACAGAGAGAAAGACAGAGAACAAGAGAACACAGGGGGAAGTGGCTGAGGAAGGAGAAGCAGGCTCCCCACCAAGCAGGGAGCTTAGTGTGGGGCTCGATCCCAGGACCCTGGGATCCTGACCTGAGCTGAAGGCAGATTGTTAATCGACTGAGCCACCCAGACACCCTGGTCATTCATTTTAATTAGCAGTTTAATCCATGTCTTTGTTGAGTTGTTGATGGTAGTATGCTATCAGAATCAACTATTTTGTAAGTTGGAAAGAATATTCTGGGGTATCAATTTGTATCAAAAGGCTAAGATTATGGCCTAAACATATCAAGATGCAGGCTAATTAAAAAAAAAATCTCAAATCTTATACTGAAGTACCAACAAGTTTGGAAAATATGGAATAAGGGAGAGCAACTTTAGTGTGGTATGGGTTAAGATTTTTAGTAGGATCCACAGTGCCTGGATACCAGGTATGGTTATTTGAATGTAATGTTGCCTCAGAAAATCGTTTGATCAAAGTCTTATTAATGTAAATACAATGTTTAGAAAAAGGAACATAATAATTCCACTCTTCTTTACTGAATAGACCATTTCTAGAATCTCCTGTTGAATTCTGAGCACCACATGAAAGGGTTTAGACACACTAGAACTCTTAGCTAGAGTAAACAGATTTGTAGTGGAAAGACCATGCCATAGAAGTCTTGGAAGTATAGGATATCAGTTTTTGGAAGATGCTTATGTTTATGGATCTTAGAGATTGCCTTATTTTTCAATTTAGGAAACAAAAGCCAGGAGCTAGTCAATGTTTACTCAGTGTTATCCATATACTCAATCAGTGGCAAGGGTTGAAGATTGGATTTTCAGTTTCTTTCTTTCTTTTTTTTTTTTTTGGATTTTCAGTTTCTGAAGATCATTTCAGCATTCTTTCCACTGAACCATCTTGTCATCAAACTGGTTCAAAAGAGGTATGTGAGAGGTCTTAAAATCATCTGTATGAGGGGCACCTGGTTGGCTCAGTCGTTGAGCATCTGCCTTCGGCTCAGGTCATTATCCTGGAGTCCTGGGATTGAGTCCCGAATCGGGCTCCCTGCTCCCCAGGAAGTCTGCTTTTCCCTCTCTCTCGCTCCTGCTGCTTGTGTTCCCTCTCTAGCTGTGTTTCCCTCTGTCAAATAAATAAATTAAATAAAATAAATCATCTGTGTGAGAAAAAAATATCAGTAACCAACAAGAAAATGTTACAGTGAGATTGTTTTCATCTTAATAAAAGATTGAGTTATTCAATCTTTGATTGAACCAATCTATTGGTTCCCAGTTCCTGGAGGTAGTCAGTGAGACAGTAGACTGAATAATCTCTTTAGTGTAATACTGTAGATGGGTTCGTTTACCCGATAAACTTTGGGCCATGTCAGTTCTAGAATTCTTTCTGAAGTCTGTTTCTTCTTTTGGTGGCTGCCACAGTCTCCCTTATGAGCATTCCTGCTGCTCAAATTTCCCCAATGCTAAGTATTACTGCCACCAGCTTGTAATTCCCAGGGTAGATTTGTAAAAGGTACTCTTCTCAGTTCTAAGGCAGAAATATCTCTTCCTGTCCACAGTATCCTGTCCATATTTTCTTCTCCGGGTTTATTTTTTGTTTTTTGTGTTTTTTTCCTTCTGGATGTCAGGCAGGATCTTTAGGGAAGATTCCCTACTTCTAGTTTTATAAAGAGAACGAGGTTTTTCCTTTACTTTTATTTAGAAGATGACTTCTTTCTTCTAGAGCATTTCTTTTTCTACTCCAGTTCTCTTTCCCAAGTTAGAGCCAGAATTTCATTGTTCTTTGTACATATTTGTGTGCTAAAATGAGTACTTTCTAATGGTGACATGTCTAGTGGCATATATGAGAAATATTAACTTAGACTCACAGATGTAAGTAGTAAGAGATTTCAGAGATTATTTGGTCCATGTTTCATAAGTGTGTTCTCTGGTATGTTGAATGATTTATGAACAGGTGTTCTCTGGCCAAATAAGTTTGGGAAACTTTAGTAAAACAAGAATAGGATTTTCTGCTGTTTATTTGTGTTATTATTTTTATTCTGGGGTATTTCGGGGCCTTCCTACTTACTATTTATTATATATTGTGAATGTCAAAGAAAAGGAGAGTCAGTATTTAATGTTTCCCAGATATATTAGACTGCGGAACCTGTTTTTCTTTTTAGGGACTACAGTTCTTTGAAGCACTTTGGGAAAGGCTGACCTTGACCATTCCCCTTATTTTAGAAGATGAGGTAACTGAGACTAGAGAGATGAACCGAATTCCCAGGGTCACTAGTTAGTGATTGAGTAGAAATCACTGTTCTGATCAGTTTTGGACCTCTTGCAACTTTATGTATCTTCTCCTTATGTGTTTATATGTTTCTCATTTAATTACTCTTTTTCCTTACCTCTTACCCACTTTTTTTCTCTTTCCAACTTTTTTGCTCTTTTGTCAGTCCTCTGTCATTTCTTCACATCGGTTAAGATATTTGAAATTGTGGTTTTATATATCTTCTCATATTATTTTTCCTCTTAGAATTAAGCTTTCATTTTTGTTGAAATAAATTGTGTTTTTCAATAGTGGACTCCGTTATGCAATTTTTAAAAAAATGTCCTGAGAATTGTAGAAATCTTCAAATGGGTGAGAATACTTTTTATTTTCTTTAACTTGTAGCAAAAGAAAGTGTGACTCTAAGGTTGCTTTCATTCTGACATATAATGTGGGCTAACTATGGAAGTTTTGGCTGATTGCTAATGTAAGTAGGAATATGAAGAATTAGGGAACATGGATTGTGTCGGGGAGTTAAAGTTTGGAGTGGAGAGTTTACGTATTGACACGAATGTAGCCCTGGTTAAAGTTAGTGACCTTGGGAAACTATTTTTTCTTCTTGCCATTTGCAATGAGAAAGATGAAATAAAATATATTTTGCTTTGCTAAGATACTAATACTGATGATGTATGTAGAAATATTTTCAGTATGAATTACTGAAATTCTTATTTCTGGGTATTTTAAATTTCACCTGTTTAGTTTTAACTTTATGGTGAAATATAAGTATATCTCTGTAAGAGTCATTTCCGACCGTTTAAGTGTGTAACACTGAATAGGTTCAAATGCCTTTTGTAATTACTTTTTAATGTAATTAAGTCTTTGACAAATAAGTAAAATTTGGGGTATATTGGATGTTGCTCTGGATTAGTTGTTTCTTGGTATCTTTGTCCTGCAGGTACTGTATGACTTGGTTTGTGTCAGAATTTAAGTAACAGTAAACATGAGTTAGGTAATTCAGTGAAGAGTATCAAACTCATAGGATATTTTTTGCATAGTGAACCAGTGTTTGGAAGAAAATGAGTTAACATTAATTTAGATTCTGAGGCAGTATTGTCAGTGCTATTAGTGGGTTAAGTATTAAAGAGTAAAACACTTGAGGTGCCTGGGTGGCTCAGTTGGTTGAACATCCAACTATTGGCTTTGGTTTTTGCTCCAGTTGTAATTTCAGGGTTGTGGGATCAAACCACAAATTTTCTGTTATAAGCAATTTCTTTTTTTTTTTCAAATTAAACCTCATTTTGTTCTATAGCATTGATTTTGTGACAGTTTTTAGTTTCTAAGACTTTTAAACTCTACCTTCTCACCTTTACATCTCTGCTGTTGGTTTCTCTCCTTTTTTAAGTAACCATTCCTGTTCTTCCACTTTTCTTTGTTAATTGAATTCCAGTTTTTGTTTGTTTGTTTGTTTGTTTAAGGTTTTGAGCTGCTTTGTTCAGAAGTTGAATCCTTCTCAGTCTCAGGGGCTGAATTTATTATTCCCTGGTCTAAGCCAGAGGTTCTTAAAATGTAAACCCTAGTAGGTCTTTGAGACATGTGATGTATAAACTGTTTTTTTTTACCATATTTGCTAAGATGTTACTAATTAAAAAACAAAACAAAATCCAAAAGTTCATTCTATCTTGAGTATGTAGCAGAGTTTTTCCAGAGGCCTGGATGATACCAGATACCCAACAAACAGGAGAAGCCAGGTATTAGAGATATTTACAAAATTATAAAGCAGTGCCATTTATTTAATATTTTTTTCATTTTGGAAAAGAGTTATTTTTAATTAATATGTTGTAATTTCAAGAGAGTTGATAAATACATACCATAAACATTTCTCAAATTTATTTCTATTATGGTAAATAGTGATAGATACTATTTATATAAACTAAGCTTTTTGCAGGATATTTAATAATTTTTAAGAGTATATAACAGGTCATGAGATGAAAGGTTTTAAAATTACTGGTCTAAGCCACTGTTTGTTTTATTTAGCAATGAGTATGTGACTGTTTCGTCAAAACCTGAGGTGAGGATTTCTGTGGTATGGATGTCTTTGTAGATGTCCTTGATTTTATAAGAATAGACGCAAGAGAAGAAATAAATCCTTTCCTACTTAGACATTTGTTGTGTGGTGATATTATGCTTGAAACTACTGCATCCATCTTCTGACTATGAGGGGCACAGCTGGCATGCCGAGGGTGGCTGAGTAAAAAGGTGGAAAGGGTTTGAATCTTTGATGGTGATGTTGATCCAAAATTAATGAACCCTGGGATTGCCCTATTTCCAGATTTCTTGTTATGTGAAATAATGTATTTCTTTCTTGTTTAAGCCATTTTTATTTAGGTCTTATGTTATTTGCAGCTAAAAACGTTTTATCGGAAACAGCTTCATTTTGACCTTACAAATTTATGACTGTTTCTATTTACAGTGACTGTTTTTACCTGAGACATATTTCTTTGTCAGAAGCTTATTTTCAGAGGTAGCAATAGGGATGCTAGTCTCTGGATAAATCAATTACTTTCATCTTTTTGAATTTTTTTTCTGTGGTTTTAGAGTGCCCTTTGTCTTAAAATGTAACCAACAAACTACTACTCCTAGCTAAATGTCATGTTCATTTCTGATTTTTTAATCTGTCTTCTCATGAAACTTTAATATATAGTTTTCTTATAGTACTGATCATATCATTATAGTAATTTTTTAAACATTTAAAAAATTTTTTGAGTTATCTCTACACCCAATATGGGACTCACTCCAGCAACTGAGACAACAAGGTGCCCCAGTTTTTATTTTTTAAACCAACGCCCCATTGTGAGGTGTTTTGTTTTTATTCACAGTCTACATATAAGTGAAATCATAGGATATTTCAAGTGAAATCACATGGTATTTGTCTTTCTTAGTCTGACTTATTTCACTTAGCATATACCTGGTAGGTCCAACCATGTTGTCACAACTGGCAAGATCTCCTCCTTTTTATGGCTGAGTAATATTCCAGTATATTGCACCTTCTTTATCATTCATCTTTTTTTAAAAATGATTTTATTTATTTATTTGACAGAGAGACAGACAGTGAGAGAGGGAACACAAGCAGGAGGAGTGGGAGAGGGAGAAGCAGGCTTCCTGCAGAGCAGGGAGCTCAATGTGGGGCTTGATCTCAGGACCCTGAGATCATGACCTGAGCTAAAGGTAGATGCTTATGACTGAGCCACTCAGGTGCCCCTGTCATTCATCTGTGGATGGACACTTGTGTTGCTTCTATATCTTGGCTATTGTAAATAATGCTTCAGTAAACATAGAGGTGCATATAGCTTTTTAAATTAGTGTTGCTGTTTTCTTTGGCTAAATATGTAGTAGTGGAATTACTGAATCATATAGTATTTCTATTTTCAGTTTTTTTGAGGAAACTCCATATTGTGTCCCACATTCACCGCATCCATTTATATTCCCATCAACTGTGCATAAGGGTTCCTTTTTCCCCACATCCTTGCCAACACTTTCTATTTCTTCTGTCTGATACTAGCTATTCTGACTCACGTGAGGTGATGTCTCATTGTGGTTTTGATTTGTTTTTCCCGACGATGAATGATGCTAAGCATCTTTTCATTTGTCTGTTGGCATCTGTATGTCTTCTTTGGAAAAATATCTAATCAGGCCTTCTGCTCATTTTTAATTGGATTATTTGCTTTTTTGGTATTGACTTTATAGAAGTTGTTTATATATTTTGCATATTAACCTGTTATTGGATGTATCATTTACAAATATCTTCTCCCATTCAGTAGATTGCCTTTTTGTTTCATTGATAATTTTCTTTGCTATGCAGAAGTTTTTTATTTTGATGTAGTCCCAGTGATTTATTTTTTATTTTGTTTCCCTTGCCTGAGGAGACATACCATAAATTTGTTGTTAAGGTTGATGTCTAAGAGATTACTGCCTGTTTTCTGTTATCCATTTTAGGTTTATTTTTGTTTGTGGTGTCAGAAAACAGTCTAGTTTTACTCTTTTGCCTGTAGCTTCAGCACCATTTATTGAAGAAATTGTCTTTGCCCTATTATATATTCTTGCCCCCTTTGTCTTAGATTAATTGACCATGTAAGTGTGGGTTTATTTCTAGGTCCTCTGTCTTGTTCTGTTGATCTCTGTGTCTCTTTTTGTGTCGGTACCATACTGTTTTAATTACTGTACCTTTGTAGTGTATCTTGAAATCTGGGAATGTGATACCTACAGCTTTGTTCTTCTTTGTCAAAATTGCTTCTTTGTCAAGAGAATAGGTATTTGGGGCTTTTGCGATTCTGGGCAAATTTTAGGATTATCTGTTCTGTTTCTGTGAAAAATACTGTTGATATTTTGAGAGGGATTACATTGAATTTGGGTAGTATGGACATTTTAGTTCTTCCAGTCCATGATCATGGAAATCTTTCCATTTGTGTTGTCTTCAGTTTTTCAGCAGTGTTTACGGTTTTCAGAATACAGGTCTTTCACCTTGGTTAAGTTTATTCCTAAGAATTTTTTTTTGGTGTGTGACATTATAAATGGGATTGTGTTCTTATTTCTTTTTCTGCTACTTTGTGTTAAGTGTTTAGAAACAACAGATTTCTGTATATTAATTTTGTATCTTGCAACTTGACTGAATTCACTTGTTAGCTCTAGTGTTTCTTTTTTGTGTGGAGTCTTTAGGGTTTTCTTTTTTCTTTTTCTTTTTTCTTTTTTTTTTAAAGATTTTATTTATTTGACAGAGAGAAACACAGCCAGAGAGGGAACACAAGCAAGGGGAGTGAGAGAGGGAGAAGCAGGCTTCCTGCCGAGCAGGGAGCCGGATGTGAGACTTGATCTCCGGTCTCTGGGATCATGACCTGAGTCGAAGACAGTCACTTAACCAACTGAGCCACCAGGCGCCCCTCTTTAGGGTTTTCTAATATAATACCACATTATCTGCAAATAGTGATAGTTTTACTTCTTCCTTACCAATTTGGGTGCCTTTTATTTCCTCACTGCTTTGGCTAGGACTTCAGTAAAAGTGGCAAGAATGGATATCCTTACCTTGTTCCTGATCTTAGGAAAAAAGCTCCCCATTGATTAAGATGTTAGCTGAGGGTTTTTCACATAAGGCCTTTATTGAGGTGTATTTCTTCTCAAACCACTTTATTGAGAGTTTTTATCATGAATGGATGGTGAATTTTGTCAACTGCTTTTCTGCATCTGTTGTGATGATCAGTGGGTTTTTATCTTTCATTATGTTAATGTGATGTATCATGCTGATTGATTTGTAGATACGGAATCATCCTTGTATTCGTGGAATAAATCCTAGTTGATTTTAATGTATTATTGAATTCAGTTTATTAATTATTTTGTTGAGGGTCTTTGCATCTGTATTCATTAGGGATATTGGCCCGAAGTTTTGTCTTTTTTTTGTAGTGTCTTTATCTAATTGTGATATCAGGGTCATGCTGATTTCGTATAATGAATTTGGGGCTTTCCTTCCTCTTCTATTTCTTGGAATAGTTTAAAGAGAATAGGTATTAACTCCTCTTTAAATGTTTGGTAAATTCATCTGTGAAGCCATCTGGTTCTGCACTTTCATTTGTTGGAAGTTTTTTGATTACTGATTCAATTTCGTTATCTAGTAATTGGTCTGTACAGATTTCCTATTTCTTCCTGAGTCAGTTGTCCAATATAATTTTTTTTACTTGAAGTTTTAATCATCCATGAATTTCTTAAAATTAGGACTTTATTTATTTCAACTTTATATTGCTTCATAATATGAGTTCCAATGCATAGTAGATAGATCATTATAGAAAATGTTTGAGGCATATATCCACTCATCTGTGGATACCTAGGACAAGCCTGGTAAACACAACTTGATCTGTCTTAGCAGCCCATCAGGGTTCCCTGCCTCAGCTTCCTGGCTGTGGAAGGACTATGGCTGAAAGGAAACCAAATGCCTAGCCTTGCAGGTGTGAGAGTTTGCTGGGAAAGTCCTAATATCAAACTTTAAAACAATTTCATCAAAACAAGTTTCTTGAAACAAATTCAAACCACAGTTTGGTGCAAAATCTCTTTCAAAACATTGGTTTGAAGTAATAAGTCAGTACACAAGGGGAAACCAAGTTAAGTGGCTGGATTAAAAATTTGTTTTGGAAGTAGACAACACTGTTGGTGGCTTTTTTCTTATTAGATACCTCGAGAAATCAAATATTATATACAAGTGAATGCTCCAGGTACCTACCAGAAGATTTTGATATTAAGATTACAAACATCACGTACATCTTGAATTTTTCCTATAAACTGATTTTAAAGATGAAATTTCACTGCTGTTTTGGATCACTGGATGGTTCTCAAGCATGTGAGGCAAGCTTGATACTGTGGAGGTCCTGTGGAGCTCCCTCACAGAAATGAAGCTGATCTCTTACTTTCTTGGCTATTGTTAACATGCCGTTTTACCTATTTTCACAAAGCTTTTCACTCTGTCTTACATTCTGTCTTGTAAATGGACACTGAGTTACAAATGACTTAAATGTAATTTACATTTTAACATGAGACTCAAGAGTTTAAAAGAAGTAATGGAATTGTAACAGTGACATATCATATTTAGATCATACTTCATTTGGCATAATTAAGGTACAGCTTGGTCATCTGTTAAAGCCCAGCATCAGAATTTGGTCTTTCATCCCTACTCTTCTCCAGTTATGTACTTTGATTTGATTGCTAATTAGAGAGGCCTTATGGATGGTTACTATGGGTATTTGCCATACTGCTCTACAACTGTAGAATCAGGAAAGGTAACTAATTATGTAACTCTAACCTCTGTTTCTATTTTTATTTTTTTAGAGTCTATATATAAGTAAAAACATATGGTATTTGCCTTTTTAATGTGACTTATTTCACTTAGCATGTACGTAGATAGGTCCATCCATGTTGTTGCAAATGGCAGGCTCTCCTTTTTTGTGGCTGAGTAGTATTCCAGTGTGTATATTTGTGTTTGTGTGTCTATACACACACATCCCCACACACATAGACATGGCTTCTTTTTTTAAAAATATACTGCATTTTCTTAATTATTCATCTACTGATGGACACTTGGGTTGCTTCCATATTTTAGCTGTTGTAAGTAATGCTTCAGTATGCATAGAGGTGCATGTATCTTTTTGAATTAATGTTTTCATTTCTTTGGATACATGATACAGTCTTCAGCAGTTGAGTTCAGCAATTAGTCAATAGTTAATTAGTAAATAATTAACTGTTTTTAATTAATTTTTAATCAGCAACTGGCCAGTCAACAGTTACTTATTAAATACATTTTAATGAGGTAGATGCTGAACCAGTGACTTCCTTTTCTGAGCATAATAGATATGGAGCAGGAGAGGACTGAGGGAAAGAAGGAATTTTGATTTTTGCTGAAAATGTCTTGCTAAAATCCATAAAGTGGTTATTTTTGTTTTGTTTTGTTTTAGCTGAATTGACATCATGGATAACTCCACAGACAACTAACCTTGCTGAAATTAATAGATCTAGTTCCAGCCCCTAATAGTGACCATCTAGTAGGTGTAGTCCTCTAACACCTGAGTGTCTGAAATCATCATGTGAGACTGGAATATCATTTTTGTTTGTTTGTTCTCGCAACTAGAAAGAACTGTGTAATATGTACAGCTCTATGACAGTGACAACTCAGAATGCTATCTACCAGAGTAACCAAAAACTTGTCTAATTGCTATGCTTGCCAAAAGATGCTTTAAGGTTATGGCAATAGGCAGTAATATATAATGCATTTTGCAGGGCTGAGGGCTAGAAAGAATATGTGGTTAATGACCTTTAAGACTTCTCTCAGTTTGGTTGGTTTGATTAGGCATTAAATTCTTTTTAGGCAGTTATTTTCACCTCAGAATTATGCTGCTAAAAAGTCAGATGTCATTCTGTTCCCTCTTCCAGTGAATATGAATTTTCTCTTAGTTTGTCAGGCTCTCTTTGTCCCTCTATCATTGTCATTACTTTTCTATCTCTGGTGCAATGAAAATTACTGATTATGTATGTCAGTGCATCTTTTTTCCCCTATTTTTTATTGGTATACAATGTTCTATTAGTTTCAGGTGTACACAATAGTCAATAAAAAAAACTATACATTATGCTGTGATCACCCCAAGTGTAGCTACCATGTGTCACCATAAAATGCTGTTGCAATTACCCCCCCCCCCCAAGAAAAAAGGTTTGAATAAAGTTGCAGGGTACTGTTGGGCAGCTGACTTGGTCACATCTCACTGAACCAATTAGATTAATCCTTTAATAACGTGACAAAACCTGTAGAACTGTAACCCATTACCTGAATTTTTGAATTAGATTATTTCAGAGAAAAATCCCAAGTAATATACTGACATGTATGCTCTTAAACATGGAGAGGAAGATGTGAGTGATTAGCCAGTGATAGACTGACATTCTAGTGGAGGATGTAGGGAGATTTGGGCAGATGTGAGTACATGTAATTTTTTTTTTTTAAAGGTACTTTACTTTTTTTTTTTTTTTTAAAGATTTTTTTTATTTATTTGACAGAGAGAAACACAGCCAGAGAGGGAACACAAGCAGGGGGAGTGAGAGAGGGAGTGCTGAGCAGGGAGCCCGATGTGGGACTCGATCTCGGGTCTCCGGGATCATGACCTGAGCTGAAGGCAGTCGCTTAACCAACTGAGCCACCCAGGCGCCCCGAGTACATGTAATTTATAAATATAATTAATGTTACAGAAAGGGAAATAATAGTGTGGAGGAAATTTGTGGACGGATAGATGAGAGAGTAGGGAGGCACCAAGTGAAATAAGCTGTGTAATAATTTTTTCTAAAACATAGGAGTAAAGAGAATGAACCGGTTTTGGCAAATGCCAAATAATAAATTTGGCTTTGTGAAACATGTGTATAACAAATTAGGTTGAACTTTTGATAGTTCTTTATTTGTTGATTAAAGTTTAAAATAATTTAGGCTGGCACAGTTGGTGGAGCATGCGATTCTTGACCTCAGAGTTGTGAGTTCAAGCCCTTCATTGGGTGTAGGGCTTACTTAAAAAAAATTTAAAATAGTTTAAAGTTTAAAAATCCAATTTTTACTATATGTTTTCTCCCCAAACAGATTGTTAGCTTATTGGGTCTGGTAGAAGTTCAACTTAAACTTTTTTATGTCTCCCTTGCTTTGCTTTAGGGATTTAATAAATATCAACTGATGAATTTTGTTGATGAGCAAAACCCCTGGTGGGTTTAGAAGACCTTTCATTCAGAGACTCATAATTGCTCTTGGTCTCCCAAAGTTTTTGTTAAGAGCAGAAACAGACTCAGTTTAGTTTCAGAAACTCAGAATATCTTTAAAAAGAGATGTAAGGCAAGAAGGAGCAAAAAAATTTGTAAGGAGACTTGCCTGTCAATTGATAATGAGCATGCTCCACAAGTGAGAGAAGGATGTAGTTTGCAAAGAACAGTACAGTTCTAATCTGCTGTTAGGGATAGTACTATTGCTGTTGCTCCCATTTTTCGATATGTTGTATACCTCCTGAATATCACACTGGAGCAGTAATTTTTTTCAGTTAAGTATCAGAAATGAGTATGGAGACACTGGTGGAATGGATCGCTGTAGGTGTTTGTTGATAACTATCACATTGAGAAAGTTGCCTTTTCTATTCCCACTTTACTGAGATTTTTATCAGCAATAACTGTTGGTGTTTGTCAAACGCTTTTTCTGCATATATTGATATAATCATATATTTTTTCTTTATTTTGTTAATGTTATAAATTACCTTGATTCATTTTTTTTTTAAGATTTTACTTATTTCTTTGACAGAGATCACAAGTAGGCAGAGAGGTAGGCAGAGAGAGAGAGAGAGGAGGAAACAGGCTCCCCGCCGAGCAGAGAGCCTGATGTGAGCC
The DNA here is from genome assembly GCA_004023965.1 of Spilogale gracilis. NCBI lineage: Eukaryota > Metazoa > Chordata > Mammalia > Carnivora > Mephitidae > Spilogale > Spilogale gracilis. The sequence continues at coordinate 46,072 of PITA01000741.1, forward strand.
TTGATCCCAGGACCCTGAGATCATGACCTGAGCCGAAGGCAGAGGCTTTAACCCACTGAGCCACCCAGGTGCCCCCTTGATTCATTTTTGAATGTTAAATCCAACCTTATATTTCTGGGATAAATCCTATTTGGTCATGACATTATTATTATTACTATTATATACTATATATATACACCTGAATTGGGTTTGCTAAACTTTAGGGAAGGGTTTTTGTGTCTTTGTTCATGAGGCATATCAGTAATAGTTTTCCCTTTTTGTAATATCTTTGGTTTTGGAATATAATGTTGGTCTCATAGAATGAGTTGAAAAAGCTGTAGAAGAATTTGTACGATTACTTTTTTCTTTTTTTTTTATTTTAAAGATTTTATTTATTTGACAGAGAGAGAGAGATCACATGTAGGCAGAGAGGCACAGAGGCAGAAAGGAGGAAGGAGGCTCCCTGCCAAGCAGAGAGCAGAGAGCTGGATGCGGGCCTCAATCTCAGGACCTTGAGATCTTGACCTGAGCTGAAGGCAGAAGCTTAACCCACTGAGCCACCCAGGCACCCAGATTATTATTTTTTTTAAATGTTTGATAAAGTTTACCACAAAACTGTCTAGCTCTATGGTTTTCTTTATGAGAAGTTTTTTTTTTTTTTAGAAGTTCAATTTCTTGAATAGGTATCATAAACATACTTCTTGAGTGAGCTTTGGTAGTTTTCTTCTTTCAAGGAATTTGACCATTACCTCTAAATTGTCAAATTTTTATAAAAGACATTCATGATATTCCCTTATTATCTTTTTGATGTTTCCAGGATCTGTAATATAACTTCTCTTTCATTTTGATACTGGAAATTTATTTTGATATTGGAAATTTGTGTATTATCTTTTTTTCTGATCAATATAAATAAAGGTTTATCAGTTTTATTGATCTCTTAGAGCACCACATTTTGGTTGTATTATTTTTTTTCTTATTGTTTGCCTTGATTTGTATTTTACTGATTTCTGTTTTTCAAAAAATTATTTCCTTCTCTTCCCCTCTTTGAAGATTTTTTCCTTTTTTCTAATTTATTCCTTTTTTCTCTTAGTTTCTTAAAATGTAAGCTTTGTTTCTGTTTTTTTTTTTTTTTTTTAAGATTTTATTTATTTATTTGACACAGAGAGAGAGAGATCACAAGTAGGCAGAGAGGAGGAAGCAGGCTTCCTCCCAAGCAGAGAGACCGATGCAGGCCTCGATCCCAGGACCTGAGCCGAAGTCAGAGGCTTTAACCCACTGAGCCACCCAGGCACCCAGCTTTGTCTCTGTTAAAAAGGTTGTTGCTTTATTTGACTCCCAGCTGCAGTCCTTTGCACAGGCAAAGTCCAAGTTCTTGGCTTCCATGCCAGAGCATCAAAGAAGCCAGTGTGCAAGCCTTGGCAGCTATAGAAGGTCAGCTCACCTCTCTGAGGTTCTTCTTTCTATGAAACTCCGTCTTTTACCTCAGGTTTCTCTTCTTTCAGCCCTATTTGCTACTTCAAAAGAGATTACTTACATATGTTACTCAGTATTCTAGTTGTATAAAGTGGGTGCTAATTAAGTGTTTATTTATTTATTTATTTATTTATTTATTTTTAAAAGATTTTATTTATTTGACAGCGAGAAACACAGCAAGAGAGGGAACACAAGCAGGGGGAGTGAGAGAGGGAGAAGCAGGCCTCCCATCGAGCAGGGAGCCCGATGTGGGACTTGATCCCGGATCTCCGGGATCATGACCTGAGCCGAAGGCAGTCGCTTAACCAACTGAGCCACCCAGGCATCCCTAAGTGTTTTATTTTTGAGTGTTGAATAATTTGCTCATCTGGGATTGTGTTGGTTCACAAAAGCAAGTTATGCTAAACTCACCTGATTTTCTTTTGAAGTTGGTTTTCCTAATTGAATAGGAGAATGTCATAGGCAAAAATTTCAAGAACACAGATTTTTAACTTGTCATGCTATGTTTGTTGACAGGATAAAAAAATGTGAGCTGGATGATCATATAGTTAGGAGGATTTGTGGCTGATTAGACAACTTCTTTTTTTTTTTTTTTAACAGTGGTTTTTTTTTTTTTTTAAGATTTTATTTATTTGACAGAGAGAAGCACAGCCAGACAGCCAGAGAGGGAACACAAGCAGGGGGAGTGTGAGAGGGAGAAGCAGGCTTCGTGCCGAACAGGGAGCCCGATGTGGGACTTGATCCCGGATCTCCGGGATCATGACCTGAGCCAAAGGCAGTTGCCTAACCAACTGAGCCACCCAGGTGCCCCTGATTAGACAACTTCTAACAGAGTATGGACAGATTTGTGCCAGCTGAAAGGGAAAGTTTTAGTTTAATATTTTTAGTAATTATTTTAATGAAAACAGGTTTAAAAAAGGTTTAAAATTGTTTCATGAGAGGTGTCTGGGTGGCTCAGTCGTTAAGCGTCTGCCTTTGGCTCAGGTCATGATCCTGGTATCTGGAGATTGAGCCCTGCATTGGGCTTCCTGCTCGGCGGGAAGCCTGCTTCTCCCTCTCTCATTCCCCCTGCTTGTGTTCCCTCTCTAGCTGTGTTTCTCTCTGTCAAATAAAATTTTTTAAAAAAATAGATAAATAAAAATAAAATTGTTTCATGAAGCAATTAAAAATTTGTTTCTCTTGACAGAAGACACATAAAAAGATCTCGATGCATTGAAACAATGGTCTTTTACCTGGGTGTGTCCCTCAAAACCACCTAGAAATTGTTAAAAATATACAAATGCTTGGATTCCAGTCTATTGCACCAGAATCTCCAAGATAGGATGTTTTGGGAAACATATTTTCAAAATAGGATTCGGAAGTTCCAGTTAAGAATGATGAATTATAGGGATGCCTGGGTGGCTCAGTTGGTTAAGCGACTGCCTTCGGCTCAGGTAATAATCCCGGAGACCTGGGATGCGTCCCACATCAGGCTCCCTGCTCGGCGGGAAGCCTGCTTCTCTCTCTCTCACTCCCCCTGCTTGTGTTCCCTCTCTGGCTGTGTTTCTCTCTGTCAAATAAATAAAATCTTTAAAAATTTTTTTTTTAAAAAAGAATGATGAATTATAATTAGTGGTGTGCTGGAGCATCTTTTCCCAACCCTTTGTTTTGTGTTGGTAGCTTGAAATTGACTGTGATGGGAGTATTTACATTACAGATATTAGTAAAAGCTACAAGAACAGCTTGCTCCCTTGCAGAACATTTATCAGCACAGTGTTATTAAATGTAAATAGATGGATAAATGTGAACTTTAAAAAACCCATTGAGTGGGAGAATGGTGGCGTGATTATAAAAACTATTTAGGGGTGCCTGGGTGGCTCAGTTGGTTGGGCAACTGCTTTCGGCTGAGGTCATGATCCTGGAGACCCAGGATCAAGTCCCACTTCGGGCTTCCTGCTTGGCGGGAGGCCTGCTTCTCCGTCTCTCACTCCCCCTGCTTGTGTTCCCTCTCTTGTTGTGTTTCTCTCTGTCAAATAAATAAATAAATAAATCTTAAAAAAAAAAAAAAACTTTAGGAATTTACCTGTTTCTTTTGTATGAGTCAGTAGTAGGGTACAACTTTCAAAAAAAGTTAGTGTTCTATATTAAGCTGTATAGAGCAAGAAAGATCTTCATACTACTATGTGAAGCACTAAACAGATGATCTTTTTCTGTAGTAATATAAATGGTTATAGGTACTATGTTTTTAAAAGCATATTGAATCTTCATAGTTCTGATACTGAAGAAGAGTAAGAATTATTCATATGACTATAATTTTGATTGGTGGGTAAGAGCAGCAAATTTTGCTTGTTAGAGTTTTCATATAATTAAAATTGCCCTAAAGTCTCTAACAAAATTCAAACAAATGGGTTTGAATCTCATTGGCTTTATTAAATAATTTATGAATTGGACAGTACTCCATCTAGCAAATAGAGAGGTTCTCCAAGGAGTTGTACAAACTGGAAGGTTTTTGCTGATGGAGGGGTGGGGGCAAGAAAGTTATTAACAAAAGAAAAAGATTGTTTCAGGAGCCACTGTTTGGTAGGGTAAAAAGCACAGTGTCTTATCATGCAGATTACCTTATCTTTCTTTGGGGGATGGAGAGGATTCAGGTGACACAACTCATTGGTGCTGATGGAAAGAATAATTTTCTGACTGACCTTTTAAGGCCCCATTTCTAGAGTGGTTGAAATTGAAATTGCAGTTGGATTGAGTATTAAGCCCTGGTTTGAGAACTTGGTCTCAATGACACTGCTGTGGGCTGTGGGTTTCTTAACAAGTTAAACTGATTGAGATACAGTGAGTTTTGGAATTGGTTGTCAGGTGGCTACTACACAGGGATATTTGGGAGATTTTTTTTTTTTTTTTAAGATTTATTTATTTGAGAGAGAGCACCAGCACATGGGAGAGAGAGAAAATCCCAAGGAGAACCCTCACTGAGCGCACAGCCAGATGCACCCTGAGATCATGCATGACCTGAGCCAAAATCAAGAGACTGACACTTAACTGACTGAGCCACCCAGGTGCTCCTTAGGGAATTTTTGCATTTGGTTGGAAACTGGACTAGATCAGTGATTTTTAACCATGGTTGTACATTAAAATCATCTGGGGAACATTCAAAACAAACAAAAGCAGCTCAGTGTACAGACTGCATCTAAACCTACTAAATAAGAATTTTGGAACTTAGGCATCAGTATATTTTAAAGCCCTTCAGCTTATTATATCGTGTAGCTGATTGTGAGAATCACTGAATAAGATAAAGTATAATGCGTTTTCCAACTTAATTTTTCAAACATATTCCTGATCATTGGATGGTAACATTTTGTTTTCCTGGAACAGATTTTGAATAATCTGCATTTGTAAAATACTTAGAAAACCTGGGATATATAGTTCCCAAGGAAATGCATAGACATTGATTTATTGAGTCTAAGAACAGAGGTTGTAATTCTGCAAACCCAGGTTAAACATTTATATGATAATTTCATAATGTAGCGGTAAAATAATTGAAATCCAGTATGTTTAAAATCAAAATGCATTTTAAAATTATGAAACAATAAAAAGTTATGAGCATATTTAGAATGAATTTTATTTCTTATGGTTGAAATGTGATGATGATATTGGCAAAGTGTTAATAATTGTTGAAGCTAGACAGTGACATGTTGGGACTTGTTCTCTCTACTTACTGCTTTATTAATGTTGCAGTTTCAATAAATAGCTAAAAAAACAGCTAATGCTGGTCTTTTAACACATTGGAAAACAATGTGTTGCTGGTGTGTCTTGAAAACATAATGAATTAGAATGAAAAATTTTCCTCTTTTAAAGTTGGTTCTTTATTTTATGTGGCTATAATCTTTCTAGGAAAAACAAATTATTGGTAAATTATATTGGATGCTTGGAGCAGATAGCCTTTGAGGCTCACAAAGCTCTACGAAATTCTGTCAATGAGGAGATTAGTATTTTAAGTAAGAGAGTGTAGATTATATTTGCTAATGTGCAGAGTGAGATAGTTTCCCCTGGCCAGAAAAATCCCTGGTGTTCAGAGCTAAGCATCATTAATAATTGTTGTGCTAATTCCTAGTTCTTTTTCATGCACTGTTTAACTGTAGGGGTCATGCATTTAAGCAGTGAATTGATGGCAATGTAGGAAATGTTGGGGTTCAGAGCCAATGGCCAAGAAGGAATTCTTGAGATGTCTTCTGTGCAAAAAGGTGGTCTTTTAAAGCACAGGGACAGGACCTGTGGGTAGAAAGAGCTGCACTGGGGTCATGAGGAGTGGCTGATTTTATACTTTCAAGTTGGCAGCTATTGTTAAGTCTCTAAAGAATTTTGGAAGCAAGATTTCCAGGACCTTGAGGGGGCTAGCCATTATTAGGAAAATGTCATTTATTACTGTCTAATAAAATCCTAGTCATGAGACCCTTCAGATGTATTAGTGGGCCATGTGCTTGGGGAATGATTGCTAACATGTATCTTGGGGGTTAGAGATAAAGGAATTTTTATATGTTAAAGTAGACTCAACAGGATCCTAATGGACTGGGATAATGTTAAGCTAAGATTGCCTTTTGCCCTCAGCAAAGTATTAACACTGAGGCAGCTGAGTTTCCAGAGGAGGGTCACTCTGTTTTAAGGACTTGGCAATGGCACTGCAAGTAGTAAGGAAGTTTAATTTTTTTTTTGTCTTTGTTTCCCTTTATCAGTACAATCCTTTTTATACTGATTAAAGGTGAAGTGAGAGGAAGCTTCTTTTTCCTTCCCTTCTGTTCTTCTTGCCTGCTTTTCCTTTCTCTTTCTCTTCATGAGTGCCCCACTGCCTCCCTGTCTTAATCTTTTCTTCTTTCACTTGTCTCTTGCCCTTCCTGATAGCTGTGTCTGTCCTTGACTATCTTTTTCTCCCTGACGGTTTGTCCTTTTGTTTCCCCTTTATTTCTGCCTTTCTTTCTAATGGTGTCTCACCCTTGTCTGATCCTTCTCCTGTGTCTTCCTGCATCTGTTCATCTGTTACTTTTTGTCTCTCCCCACCCTCCCTGTTCCCGACTGCCAGTCAGCCTAGCCTGTTTCACTCTCTGCCTTTTGGTTTCTCTCTCTCTCTCTGTCTGCTTGTCTCTCCCTCTTTGTTTTTCTGTCTCTTTTTGTATGTTTCTTTGTCTCTGACCATCTGTCTCTGTCTCTTCCTGCCTTAGTCTTTTTCTTGTTTTCTAGGCTATGTTCTGTTAGAGCTCTTTGTTGCTCACTCTTGCTTTCCCATAACTTCTGTTTGTCCCCCACTCTCCTTTCTTTCCCTTGCTCATTATCTGTTATGTGTTCAGTCTCTGTTACTAATGTTTTACCCATACTTTCACAGAAATAGTTATTGCTGATATCTGGAGTACCCACACTGTCTGTGTACAGAGATGCTCTGGGTTGCCATAGGAATACCACCAGAATTTACATTTACATTTTTTTTTTAAAGATTTTGTTTATTTGACAGAGAGAAACACAGCCAGAGAGGGAACACAAGCAGGGGGAGTGAGAGAGGGAGAAGCAGGCCTCCCGCCTAGCAGGGAGCCCGATGTGGGACTCGATTCCGGGTCTCCGGGATCATGACCTGAGCCGAAGGCAGTCGCTTAACCAACTGAGCCACCCAGGCGCCCCTATATTTACATTTTTGAGAGAAATGTAGTTGCTCAAACTACTAGTTCTAGTTCCCAGTTTTGCTACATTCCTTTTGATGTTATATATTTGTGAAGATGGATTTTCATTAGTTTTAAGATAACATGTATGTACTGCATGAAAATCACTGAAAACAGGAATTGACCATGGTGGTGTCCAGTGTGATTTCAATGTTTGAGAAGTTACATGGTGCCCAACAGGACCTAAATACTTAAATTAACATCTAAGTATTTAGTAAATGGAAGTATATGGTAGCCTGGAGTCACCATGAAAAATCTGCTAAGACAAATTGTGGTGTGATTCAGGTAGATTCTGCAACTGTGTTCCCAAAGTGGATACAAATTGAGGTATATTGCGTGACCCGTGGTTATGTTAGAGGTGAGAAGTGTGCATTGTGTGAATGGAGGTCTTGGTGGTTGGATTCCTGACAAGATTTTCATGGGGATCTGTGCTTGAATAGACAGGTAGAAGGAAAGTAGCAACCATAAAGAAGTTTATTCAAGCAGAAGTACACTCTCAAGGAGGAGAGTTCCTCAAGGTAGAACTGGCCCAAAGGTTGTTTTTGAATTAGGTATTACTAGGTCTTTCTAGGTTTGGAGGAGCTGTGATATACAATGAGATGGTGTCTAATGGAGGCTGCTTCCAGTCATTTGGGAAGTTTCTCCCACAGGTTGGAAGGGGGGAATTTTTGACCCTACAATATTTGTACCAGAACTGTTTTGGGAGCCTTTCTCTGAGTGGGGCGGTGAGGGGGGCGGTGAGAGTGCTGTGCAAGTTATGCAAATGAATTAAAATGAGCCTGGGGGTTACTATGGGGCAGAGGTGGGAGAGGAGAGCTGCTTGTTCTTTACCTGTGGTTCTTGATCTGTCAGACCCAAGGTCATGGAAGCTACAAGGTCAGGATGTTGAGCTGCAGGGTTTATAAGGTAGTTTTTTAAAAAAAATCCTCAGCCTTGCCTCAAACTCAGGTGTCTATCAATCCTTGAGACTCTACCTTGGAGTGTTCCTTCCCTGATCATGTCTAGCTTCCACCTAATAGTTATAATGGTAAGCTTGGTAAAAGCATAACATCCCTGTGCAGGGGACACTTCAAGTTAGAGGTATAATTTGTGAATATAGTTCCAGAGTAAGAAAAACTCACTTCTCCTGTATGTCTGTCCTTTACTACTCCCACCAAACACTTCATTTCTGACTCTTCTGGCCACCAAATATGTAAGTTTTCATCCCCCACCAAGCGGTTCTCTATGACATCATCAGTGTCCCATAGTTCCATTCTTTTTTTTTTAAATATTTTATTTATTTTTTTGACGTAGTGAGAAAGGGAACACAAGCAAGGGGAGCGGGAGAGTGAAAAGCAGGCCCTGCTGAGCAGGGAGCCCCATGCGGGGCTTGATCCCAGAACGCGCCCCCCCCCCCCCCCAGTAATTCCATTCAATTCTGACGCTTTTTATCTGGAATTAGTGTTAGATCCCACAAGTTAGGTGCTCAGGTTTCCACTTCAGATACCAGTCACAAGTCCTAGGTTGTCACCTGTACTTCTGATTGGCTATAAATCAGGGTTCTCATGGCCTATTTCTTAGGTTCAGTTATTTGCTAGAATGGCTCATGGAGCTCAGGGAAATGCTTACCTAATGTTTAATGGTTTATTGTAAAAGAAATGGTAAAGGATACAGATGATAAGATATCCACAGGACAAAGTATGTGGGGAGGGCTGTAGAGCTTTCATGGTCTCTCTGGGCACATTATTCTCTCAGCTACCCAGAAGCTCCCTGAACCTTGTACCCTGGGATTTTTATGGAAGCTTCATCATGTAGGCGTGATCGATCATTAACTCAATTTCTGGCCCCTCTCCTGTTCCTGGACTGTAGGGGATGGAGCTGAAAGTTAAGAGTTTCTAATCATGGCTTGGTCTTTTTGGTGACCATCCCCCATCTCAGAAGCCCACTAAACATTTTCTTTTTTGAACAAAAATGCTCCTGTCACCTGGGAAATTCCATGGGATTTAGGAGCTTTGTGTCAGGAACAGGGTCAAAGACTGAAAAACAGAACAAGAGATCCTCCTAGTGCTCTTAGTACTTAGGAGAGTACTAGGGTTTTAGGAACTCAGAGCTTTGTGCCAGAAACTAGAGACAGACACTGAAATAGGTATTTTTTTTTTTTGTTATTTCACAATTCCCTAAATGCATCATCTTAAAATTTTCCTGTTAACTTAGAGTAAAACTTTAATAAGTCTATGACTAATTACTTTGGTTCTTAGTGTACATGTTTTTGGGGTTCTGTGTTCACAGATTTACAGCCACTTTTCCCTAGTAAATGTCCTGAAACTATCAGGTTTCTCCTTGGATAATCTCTAATCAGGGATAACCCGTGTCTGTGTGAATGTGGAATAAGTATTTTTTAACATCTTCTATCTTCTTGATTATATTGTTAGACTACTTTTCTTCAGTTTTTGCAAATTCACATCAATAATAATTTATTTGACTTTAAGGTTATGTTTGATGTGTAATAATTAACTAATTATATATTTTCCAGTTATTTAATTTATGATTTTGTTATGGTGGATGTTTGACATTTGCATTTCTAGAAACTGATAAATGTTTAAATTTTTAACACCAAAGATTACAAAATGCAATCTTGAATTATTAACTCAAATATAAATTACTGCTTTTATCACTTCATAGAACTTTAGAACTTTTAACTTCATCTTCATCTTTTGTTCTCTACTCTTTATATATGGTTGTTGCATATTTTAGTACTACATATATATGTATATTTTAAATTCTGCAAATCATTACAGCTTTTTTTTCCTACAGCTAACGGTCATTTACGCCGTATTTATTTACTCTGTATTTGCCCTTTATAGTATTTTTCATTTCTATCTGCATTCCCATTTTTCCATTTGAGATCATTTTCCTTTTTCTAAAGAACTGCCTTTAGTATTTCTTTTACTGCATATCTACTGGCAGAAAATTCTACCAGGCTTTGTTTGTCAAAAAAGCTTCCTTTCACCATCCTTTTTCATGTATATTTTCACCGGATTATAATCCCAGGTTGACAGTTTTTATTTCAGCACATTAAAGATTCCATTTCATTGTTTTCTGGCTTCAGTATTTTCTGATGGAAAGGCAGCTGCCTATCTTACTGTTGCTTTTTGAAGGTAATATGCCTCTTTTTCTTTTTTTCCCCCTCTGTTTTTGATTTCCAGCAGTTTTACTGCAATGAGCCTAGATGTGGTTTTCTATGTGTTTATTCACCTTGGAATTTGCTGAACTTATTGAATCTGTAGATTTTCTTTTTTTTTTTTTAAGTTTGGGAAGCTTCCTCAGCCATTATATGTTCAAATATTGCCTCACACCATTCTTTCCATCTTTTCCTTTAGAGACTCTGACTACATGTACGCTAGCCCTTGTGCATCCCTTGATATCTCTAACACTTTTGTATTTTCTATTCTGTCTTCTTTTTTTTTTAAGATTTTATTTATTTATTTGACAGATCACAGGTAGGCAGAGAGGCAGGCAGAAAGAGGAGGAAGCAGGCTCCCTGCTGAGCAGAGAGCCTTATATGGGCCTCGATCCCAGGACCCTGATCATAACCTGAGCCTAAAGCAGAGGCCTTAACCCCCTGAGCCACCCAGGCGCCCTCTATTCTTAACATGCTTTGATGTTATCAGTTGAACTGTCTTCCAGTATACCGATTTAAGATTCTCTCATATCTAGTCTGCTGTTAAATCCATCCGCTGAATTCTTAATTTCATATATTATATTTTCAGTTGTATAATATCCATTTCATTTGTTTCTATATATTTTGTTTTTCTGATAATTTTATCTTTTTATCTATTATGTCCATTTCTCCCAATATTTTCTTAAAATATTAATCATAGATATTTTAAAGTCCTTGACTTTAAAAAAAAAATTATTTCTTTAGAGAGAAAGCGAGCTCGAGCGGGTTGGGGTGGGACAGATGGAGAGGGAGAGAGAAAAAGAATCTTAAACAGGTTCCACACCTAGTTTGATCTGAGGACCCTGAAATCCTGACCTGAGTCTAAATCAAGAGTCAGATGCTTAACCAACTGAGCCACCCAGGCACCCCTAAAGTTTTTGACTTTAAATCCAACATCTGAATGATTTATGAGTCTCCTCTGTTATCTACCTTTTTCTCTCTTGGTTATCATGTTTTCTTGCCTATTTTTATTATATGCAGAATACCATATATAAAAGAAGCTTATTAGAGTTTTCAGATGAATAACATCCTTGACTTGAGGTGACTCCCTTTTCTACATTGGGCTGATAGGTCAGTGGCTGAGTACTTCATTCCTCTCAGAGATTAAGCTGGGTTTGGGCTTCAGTACAGTTTTAGTAGTTTCCTTAAAATTCTGGCTGCTCTTGTTCCTAAGTTCTGTCTTTCAGGTGCTTGGTTGAGAGCCTGGCAGATCTCTTTCTCCTCAGTCCTGGAATGCTACAGGAATTCAGCTCTGATTTTTAGTGGTTCTCAGCCTACTCACTCTCTAGCCTCCTGCCCCATGTACCTTCGAAACCTGGTAAATGTCTTGAGGAACAGGCATACTGATTATGGAGCAAGGCCTCTTTCTGCCGGGTTTTTGTGTATACTCAAGTTTGTGATCTCATACAACCACTAAAAAAGCTGGTGGGTTCCCTCTCTCCCCTACACCTTCCCCCCACCTCCCAATCAGAGTTTTCCTATCTAGGTTAAGCCCACTCCTTAGCCCATGCCCTGTATCAGAAATTGACTCACTCTGGAAACAAAGAAGCAACTGGTGATGATTAGTTTTATTCTGAATAGTTCTCCTCTATCTCTAAGTCTTTGTGGCTCCCACAGCAATCTGACACTTCTGCAAAAAGATTTTAAAATTTATCCAGGCTTTTCTAGTTGTTGCAGTGTGTTTGCTTTGACCTACTTCATTCTTCCTGAAAGTAGAAGTCTGTAAGCATTTTTTTAAAATTAAAAGGATGCACTTAAAAGAGCCATTTAATAAAATATAAGCTTATTTTCCCATATATAATATGATTTCACCAAACCATTTCTCCCTATAAGGAATAATCTTTGGACTTTACTCCAAAAATATCAGTCACTTTTATTCCTCCAGATGCAGAATACATTTTGAAATAAATTTTCTTTGTTTACTGATAGTGAATGTAACCTAGGTAGTAAAAGCAGCAGAAGCTAATAGAAGACATTTTACAAAGGAGCTGTTGGACAGATATGATGAGAGAAGACAAGTAAGAGGGAATTTGAAGATTGTGGTCACTATAAAGTAAATATTTTTGAACATTTTTGAAGTCAAAATACTCTAGAGGATCAGAAGTTCCCAGTAAGACATATTTTTTGTCCTTCAAATGTGCATATTCTAATTGGGAGATTTAAGATTAGGGTTACTTATATTTTAAGTGCCATTTGAGAAAAGGACATGCAACAAGGAAGTTTACTGTTAGAGAAGATGGTTGGGAGAAACAATATATATAACTGGTCCAATTGTATTTTTTTTAATACTGGTACTTTAAAACTAGTTAAACCACTTTATCAATCTTTAATTCATTCAGCAATATTTGAGTACCTGTACAATGCAAGTTATAAACTTATAACTTTATAAAGTTATAAGCAACGTTATAAACAAGTTATAAACAAGGTGGATATGGTCTCTGTGATTGTGGAGTTTATAGTCTAATGGTAGACAAATATCATGTAGGTACTCAACTTTGTTTTTACTAAGTAATCTGAAGAAGTACAGGGTTCTTTGTGAGTTTGTAGTGGGAAATTTGATGAACTGGGGGTGGAGAGGGTTTCCTTGAGGAAGTGATCTTTGAATTGAGGGATGTAGAGGAATTAACTGGGAAGGAGGTATAATTGAGGAGATTTTTATACTTTGTAGGACTGTGTTTAGAGATATACTCCAAATGTGAGCATACCTCAGGATACAGTCTAGTTATTGTCCTCAAAAGTCTCTGCTATGAAATATAATAAAAGAACCAATTGACGTTATTCTTATACACTGCAAAATGTGTACTTTTTTATGTATCGTATATTACACAATTATTGCAATAGGCAGTCTGGGAGGCATATAAGTTATTATTTTTTGGTGTTCAGGAAATTCCTTAATAGTTATGTAAAATTTGTCTTTAACAATTTATTCATTTATCAAATACATAGTCCATTTTGTAAATTTCATATCATCTGGTATAAAAACCTATGCAAAATGGCTTACTGTTATTTATTAATTAAATATGTAAATATTTAATATTTACAACCATCAATTGTTAGCCATCAAAATAAGCATAGATTCCATTGGAATTTTAAAAATTTATTCTGGTTTTAGCTTGTTGATATGTTTAGATCATTAAATTTACTTATCGATTTTGTTTTCTTTGGAATGGCAAATGAGGCACTTGTGAACTTTTCCCATGATTTTCTACAGAAATAATGAAGTCAATATTTGGAAATCAAGATTAACCTGTTCAGTCAGCATTCTAGTGCCAATTCTGTTTACTTTTGTCTTAACTTTATTCTGCTTTTGTAAATAGCCTATTGGAGGTTGTGGGTTCCTTTTTCTTTCTTTCTTTTTTTTTAAGATTATTTATTTATTTATTTGACAGAGAGATAGAGCACAGGTAGGCAGAGAGGCAGGCAGAGAGAGATGGGGAAGTAGGCTCCCTGCTGAGCAGAGGGCCCGATGTGGCTCCATCTGAGGACCCTGAGATCATGATCTGAGCCGAAGGCAGAGGCTTTAACCCATTGAGCCACCCAGGCACCCCTCCTTTCTTTTTTTTAAATGAGGTTGTACATATAAACTTAATAATAGCATTGATGCTCTATGTGATTTTTAAGACTGCTTAAGGAATTGGTATTTTATATGTAGTCAACTAATATGGCAAAAAAAGACAAGAGAAATATACAAATTATAAACATAAAATTAACTCATGTATAGTAGTGACCTTATTTATCTTAACAGATAGATCATAGTGTTTAATATCATTCAGCAAGTATTTGTTGAATGCCAGACATTTGCCAATAGAGAATTGATTCTGCCGTCAAGGATCTGATTATTTCATTAGGAAGATAAAGCTATGTAATTGGATGCTCACTTGGGTAGTCCATGTTTTTGTAGTTTTCTGCCCTGGAAGTCATAACAACATGTGTAGATACATTGTATTAGATGAGATTGGAAATAATTCACTTTCTTGAACTTTAATTGGATAAATTCCTTTTATTCTGCTGTATTCTTCCTTTATTCTAAAAAATTTCAAGTATTACTCCTGGTGTGTGACTGTAACTATAATTCTGATTCATCCCTATCTGAGAATTCCAGAGTGCATCTTCTGATTGCCATATTTACCTTTACCTAACGTTCTGTTAAATTAGGTCTGATCATTCTGTGGGAGGTACTTTTGGACATACTCTGCTCCATTTAGCTTTATCTCAATAATATATTAATAATATTATAATAATGACTGACGAATTTGATCAGATGCCTTTTGAGTATCAGTATAATCATATGACTGTTCTCTTTTGTTAGTATAGTAGATTTTATTGGTAAATTTATTGATATTTTATCTCTCCCCTTTATATATTTTAGATAAACCAAGCCTGTTCATAGTATATTAATTATTGTTTTGAGCACTGCTGGACTATTTTTTTTTAAAGATTTTATTGATTTATTTGACACACAGAGAGAGATCACAGGTAGGCAGAGAGGCAGGCAGAGAGAGAGGGGGAAGCAGACACCCTGCTGAGCAGATGTGGGGCTCGATCCCAGGACTCTGAGATCATGACCTGAGCCGAAGGCAGAGGCTTAACCCTGTGAGCCACTCAGGTGCCCTGCTGGACTATATTTTATGTGGGTTTTATATTTTATGTAGTATATGAGTTACTGAAGGTCTCAGTTGCTTCTTCTACAAAATACAAGTAATATTTCTATTTCTAGTCTTGTATAAAAATTAATTGAAGTAATATGTAAAAGTACTTAGAAGGGTGTCAGGCCCATAACAAGCTCTAGGTAAATTTTATTTACCATAATCATCTTTTTTCCCCCCTTAGTGATGGGTGATTAAAATGGTGAAGCCATCTGATCTTGAATATACTTTATAGTCATCTTTTCAGTTGTTTCTATAGTAATTTGACTATTCACATTTCCTAGTTATTATTGAGTCATTTTAGTGATTCATATTTTGCTGGAAAATTATTTGTAATTTTTAAAAGGAATTATTCATTTATTTTAGCATGCCGGGGGGGGGGGGCGCAAATGGAGAGGGAGAGAGTATTTCAGCAGACTTTATGCTTGGAGTCCAGCATGGGGCTCAGTCTCATGACCCTGAGATCAAGACCTGAGCTGAAATCAAGAGTCGGATACTTAGCCAGCTGCACCACCCAGATGCCCCATTTGTTATCTGTCTATCTTAGAGAGCGGGAAAGAGAATGTTTATGAGCAAGGGGTGGAGGTATTGGGGGGGGCAAAGAGAAAGAGAATCCTAATCTGACATGGGGCCTGGTTTTACCACCTTGCGATCATGACCTGAGCCAAGGTCAGGAGTCACAAAACCTAACTCACTAAACCACGCAGGTGCCCCAAATTATTCATAATTTTAAAGTTTACAGATATTGCCCTACTGTTGCTTGGGGTGTACTTTTTTTTTTTTTTTTTTTTTTAATAGAGAGCATGTGTGAGTGGGTAGGTTGTGAAGGGGCAGAGGGAGAGGAAGAGAGAAAATCTTAAGCAGGCTCCATGCCCGGTATGCGGAAATCAAGAGTAGGAGTTTGACTGAGCCATGCAGGTGCCCCTGGGGTATTTTAATATCTTTTATATTCTCCTATATCTGTGATTATGTATCCTTTCTTTTTTATCTTATCTGTTTTGCTTTTTGTTTTCCTAATCATGCTTTTTGATTTATATAATACCCTAACACACTCTTTCATTATTTTTTAAATCAGATTAATTTTAGCTTTTATTTCTATTGTTTGGACTTGATAGGTTTAGCCTGAATTAATTTCTTTTCCTTTTTAATTGCTTTCTAGATAACTTTGAAATTTCCTTCTAATGTTTTCCTTTATCCAAGGGTTACCTAAGTAGTTAGGTAGGTAGTAGTAGCAGTAGTAGTAAATTTTTAAGTAGTTAAGATTTGTTTTTAATCATTTTTATTATTTGATTTTAATTTTAGAGGATGTGGCTTTTTAACATTTTTTATTATTTTTTTTATTTTAAAGATTTTATTTATTTATTTGACAGAGAGAGAGAGATCACAAATAGGCAGAGAAGCAGGTAGAGAAAGAGGGAGAAACAGGCTCCCTGTAGAGCAGAGAGCCCAATGCAGGACTCGATCCCAGGACCCTGAGATCCTGACCTGAGCCGAAGGCAGAGGCTTAATCCTCTGAGCCACCCAGGCGCCCGAGGTTGTGGCTTTAAATATCCATATATTGTTTTAAAGATTTTATTTATTTATTTGACAGAGATCACAAGTAGGCAGAGAGACAGGCAGAGAAAGGAGGAAGCAGGCTCCCTGCTAAGCAGAGAGCCCGATGTGGGCCTCCATCCCAGGACCCTGAGATCATGACCTGAGCTGAAGGCAGAGGCTTTAACCCACTGAGCCACCCAGGCGCCCTAAATATCCATGTTTTTAAGATCTGTTAAGTATTTGAGAATATTCCATGGTCATATAACCTGTTTGAAATTATAAGAATCTGTTTTTATATATTTGTTGAGTTATACTTAACAGTTGCATTTTTATTACATTTAAGTCTTTTTTGTCTGTTTATTTTGTCTTTTGGTCCATTTTTAACTCCTGACCTAGAGAGCAGGAATTTTGTAGTATATGTCCATGATGGGGATGTTTTTCTTATTAATAGTGAGTCCTTTTGATCTGCACATCTAGGTCTTTATATAATTTGCTTAAATAATATACATAATTATTTGTTTAAACTTATTTAAATTGCCTCTGCTTTAGACATGTACTGTTTGTCTTTTAGGTATCCTAGATCTCATCTCCAAATCTATCATTTCCCTCATTTTCTGTATCATATTTTTTGTTCTGTGCTTAGAGACATTTCTTGGGTTTCTTCCAGACTATAAATTTGGATTTTAGTGGTGAATATCTACTGAATAATTAATCAAGAAATTATGTTATTTAGAAATTGAAAAAAGTCCTTGTCCCATATTCAAATTTACTTTAGTTTTCTGATTATATTATTTATTTTATCATCTCCATTATTTTATTTCCCCGAGTTTTCTGATTATTTTGTATTCTCTTGTTCTGTACTCTGATTATTCTACTTGATATTTGCTCTGTTGGATCCCCTTGTCTTTGTTGTGCCTTTTGAATTTAGGTCTGGTGTTTGGACAGTATGAATTAGTGGGAATCTTGTGGATGGTTGAAAGCCAAAGAGTTCCTGCCCTGGTGAATCTGAAGTGGTAAAGATAGGCAAGTTGTTGTCAGTTTCCTTATGGTACAAGTAGAGGAATCCTTCTGTTCGCTCCATAAGGGACTCAGCCCACCCATTTATTATGAGGATATTAGGGACTTGTGGACCACTAATGCTAGGCTGATGTCAGTATTTTCTCAGGATTCCGTAGTGTTCTTTGTTGACAGCCTCCCAGAGTGACCTACTTTTTCTTCCTCTTCCTAAGGCCACCTAAGGCCAAGTGCTCTTCTACAATTGCTTGTCCAGTATCACTTCAAGAAAAACAACTGACAGTGTTTGTTGCCAGTAAGACATTTGAGATTTTATTTTTATTTTTATATTTTTAAAAAAGATTTTATTTATTTATTTGACAGAGAGAAACACAGCAAGAGAGGGAACACAAGCAGGGGGCGTGGGAGAGGGAGAAGCAGGCTTCCCGCTGAGCAGGGAGCCTGATGTGGAGCTCACTCCTGGGATCCTGGGATCACAACCTGAGCCGAAGGCAGACACTTAACAACTGAGCCACCCAGGCGCCCCAGAAATTATTAATAGTTTTAATCTGGTTTATCATCTTTTAATATAATGAGGCTAAAATTATGGTACAGAAATAAGCATTTTATGATTATCACATTTCCTTAGCTAAGTACATCAGGCACTTAAAAAGGCTAAAATACATTGATAAAGTAACACAAATAAGAAGGAAATATTACCCATTATTTTCAAATGCTTGTTTATCATTATTATCCCTTTTCATAGAATAGAGAAACTGAAGGAATATTATGTGTAAGGAAGAAAAATGGTGTATTTCTTAGAGAGTTTTACTCTTCTTCATATCAAGTATTTTGCTCTTTTGACTCATTGCAACTTTTACTAAGAATCAAATGGGACAGACTTTTTTTCCCCCAGGGCAGTGACTATAACACTATATAATCATTGTGCCTCGTGTATTTAGTGCCATATCAGGAATTGTTTCTTAGGTTTCTTTAATTCTTTTTAATGTAATTTAGTCATCACTTTTTCCTCTTTTATTTATATACATTGTTTGTATATGGACTAAGGGAAACAGCTTAACCCTGTATCAAAAATGAATGTATTAACATGAGAAGGCTGCTTCTTAGGTTGTAGTTCATCAGTGGATGGTAAGACTTAAAAAGTTTTCTGAGTGCATTCTGGATTTTCTCAGCAATACCAATGCAATGATTTTCATTAAAATTTTTAACAGTATCAAGTAACTATTATGTGATATATTTGGTGGGAAAAGGTTTGGGGATGTGATAGCCATTTTGAGACATGCTCTACATATTTAATAGAGTTTTACAGTTTCCTTTAGTAGTGGGTATGATCTGTTAGTTCTTAATTTCTTTACCTTTAGAAAGACATGTTTTTATTAGGAATATTTTATCTTGGTAATATCAGTTATAAAGCCAGGAAGCCAGTAAAATTAAGGGCTGTCACAAAAAAAGAGTCAGAGGGGCGCCTGGGTGGCTCAGTTGGTTAAGTGACTGCCTTCGGCTCAGGTCATGATCCCGGAGACTCAGGATCGAGCCCCACATCAGGCTCCCTGCTCAGCCGGAAGCCTGCTTCTCCCTCTCACTCCCCCTGCTTGTGTTCCCTCTCTAGCTGTATTTCTTTCTGTCAAATAAATAAATAAATAAATAAATCTTAAAAAAAAAAAAAAAAGAAAAAAAAGAGTCAGAAAACTAGGGGAAACATTTTTTTTTTCTTTAAAGTTAAAGACTAGGTGTGCTTAATGAGTAGAAGGTAACACTGGTCAAAATAATTTGGTCCTTAACCTGAGATCCTCTGTTAGGAAATCTTACTGCTATCCTTGCTGATACTTACAAATCTTAAATTGTATTTTGTTTTAGAACCTCATGAGGTTGGTACACTTAAAATTATTTTCCCTTTGAGGGAAGTTTTTTTTTTCTTTAACCAAGAAATTAAATGCTTTTGATTGTTTGAATCAGAATACACAATTGGAATTGTTCCTTCTTCATTTTTTGGTTGTCTGTAGCAAATGGTTTACGTGTGTGTTTGTGTGTATGTGCGCACATGTGTGTCCAACACAATTTACAAGGTAGTGGTACTTGGATGACTATTAGTGACTGTTAAAATGTTCTTACTGTTACTTTAATTTTGGATCAGAACGGTATCATGGAACATGATGACACAAATATTGTGGCTTAAAAATTAACAGTTGTTCCTTACTAAATGAACTCAGCCTTTTCTGGTCACAGTATTAGTTGTTTTTCTCACTTTTTATTTGAAAAATTTACTGTGCATAGGTCTTGGAAATAAAGAGCCCTTACGAGGAGGTTCGGGTAATAGTGTAGTTCTGCTTCCAATATGAATAAAATATTATAAGTGCTCTAAAAATAAATACTATGTAAGAAGTCATTTTCAAATAATTTTAAGTGTCAGACTATGTCATCTACTTCATTGAACTATACAGTGTGTTATAATAGTGAATATAGTAATGTTGATTTATGAGTGAAAAAGGCTATTAATACTCTAAGACTGTACTTTGGGCAATGTACAGGTAGTTTAAATCTCTGGGAAATTGCACACACACAAAAAAGATTTAATTTCTTGAGCGTTATTGGCCATATTGTTATCAGAAGTTCCAGTTTTGTAACAGATCAATCCAAGTTTCTGTGGCTTAACTTAATGAGGGTTTAACTCTCATTCACACAAAGTACAGTGTGGATATGCCTGATTAGGACCTTCTCCTAGATACGTTCCTTCCAAAAAGCATTTTAAGGATTCTGCCTTTTTCTGTTATGTCATTTTCAACCTGTGACCTTTAAGGTTACCACAGAAGTGGAAAGAGGGTAGGATATTTTGTGGGAGATTTTAATTGTCCTGGCTTAAAAGTGGAATATATCACTCCCATCTGCATTCTGCTGGTCAGAACTCTGTTATGTGGCCCCACCTAATTGCAGAGGGACTGGAAAGTATTGTTTATTGTGTGCCAAGCAGAAGAGGAGTTAGAATTATATTGGTAAGCACTAACATTCTTTTCCACACCATTATTTAGTAAACTCGTTTATTTGTCAAAGTTGTGGTGTTCAGTAAGCATTAATTGCATGCTGTCTTATATGGAACAGTTTTCTTTAAATGAAGGGGTAAAATAAATCAAAGAACGTCACAGATTTTTGAACATTAAAATGATAATAGCACTTTTTAAAGGTACAAAACAGTACCGTTAAAATGTAATATGTATTAGCAGATAAAAAATTATCTGTGAATTGAATGCAATCAGGGAAAAGTGAGCTAATACCTGGTTCAAGATTTTAAGTGTGATATGAAAGAGGAGAGCATGGAGCTTTTCAATGAGAAGAATGAAATTTAATGAAAGTTAGCAAATAGACTTGCACTAAAAGGGATCATTTAAAAGAATCTGAAAGATGAGATTGGACAGGTATTTTAGGGTTCTGTCTGGTGGATCAAAATGTTTGAATTTGATATTTAATAAATATTGATGTGTTTATGCATCTTTCTAACATTTTATTTCTTAGAAATCAGTAGAGCCAAAGTGGTTTATGAAAAGATAAGTGGTTCTAACAGAAGGCAAGAGAGCAGAGTGATAGGAGATAAGAGAGGAGCTGCCTTTTTAAAAAATATGCTAATGCCTAATAAATTATCTTTCAAGAAATATTAAAAGGAAAACTTAGTTATCTAAACCAAACCTAAGTATAATGTCTTAGAGAAAAATTTCATTAATAAGGAATTGCAAATATAATTACATAGTGACATAGGATAAAATTTCTGAAGATTTTCAAGTTCTATTGTCTTAAAACAGGTGATGTGACAACCTCTTTTGGAAACTTTTTGTTTGTTTTAGTAGAGATACAACATAAAAGACTGGAGCAAATGGATTATGATAATTATTTATCATCCAATAAAAGAAATTTGAAAACTGTTAGTATAAAGTAACATTTATAAATTGATGAGTTAGAGCAATCTAAGGTATGATTTTATGTGTAGGACATGAAAATGAATATTATAATTTAACTTTATCAGACCAGGGATTTTCAGAATGTGTTCCTTTGCACCAAAAGTATCAGCATCACCTAGGTACTTCTTAGATATGTAAGCTTTTTGGGGGTGGGGTGGGAAGTGGTGCACCTGTGTGCTCAGTCAGTTGAGCGTCAGACTCTTGATTTCTGCTCAGGTCTTGATTTCATGGTCTAAGATCTAAGCCTTATGGGTCTCTGTGCTCAGCAGGGAATCTGCTGGAGATTCTTTTCCCCACTGCACCCCCTGCTCACACCTTTGTGCGCTTTCTTTCTCTCAAAATAAATAAATCTTAGATATTAAATTTTTGGACCTCACCTCAGACCTACTACTAAATCAAGGGGCAGGCCTGGTCAGCTCTTTTTTAGCAAAGTCTTCAAAGGATTCTCAAGTTTAAAACCACAGATTTAGAATATTATTTTCCCTTTTTGTACCAGCCAGTAAATTTAAGGAGTTATGTCCTTAATAGGCTGCTTTAATCAGTTATACTATCCATATGAGTATGTTTAAAAGGTAGAATTTATCAGAGGGTAAAATCAGAGCATGTGGTGGTTAGATGTCATTAGAATTTACAAAGAGATTCCTCCATTCTGTGCTGACACTAGAGAAAATCCAGGTTATTATATTTCAGTGTTTAGATAAATTTATGTTGCCATTTTTCCTTTTTGGTACCATTTGTGGACATTTATTCAACAAGTCTTCGAGTGTTGAGTTTGACAGACCGATGGTAGAGTTAGGTAGTTGTTAGTAATTGGTTTGCAGTGTCCCTTGGCATAGTATCAAAATAGGTCTTTGAGGGGCATCTGGGTGGCTCAGTTGGTAAGCGACTGCCTTCGGCTCATGATCCCGGACCCCTGGGATCGAGCCCCACATGAGCTCCCTGCTCAGCGGGAAGCCTGCTTCTCCCTCTCTCACTCCCCCTGCTTGTGTTCCTTCTCTGGCTGTGTTTCCCTCTGTCAAATAAATAAAATCTTAAAAAAAAAAAAAAAGTAGGTCTTTGAGAGAGGTAAGGAAAGAAGTTGTGCCTGTCTTGGGTGTGAGCAGGGATTGGAAGTGTCGTTGTGCCACTGGGTCATAGTTTGAAAGTCATTGTCCCAGTGAAGGTAAAATATGTCTGTCTAAGACACAGTATTAGAGTTTAGAATTTTGTTATATACAATGAACATTTTAAACAGATATGTGTAAAGGAGAGAGTGTGACCTTAAATTGTTACTTTAATTTGTACATTCAATTATGCATTTTAATTTTATTTAGAACTCTCATTTTAAGAAAGGACTAAATGAAACTGAAGAAATTAGTTGACAGATTGGCCTGTGGTATAAAATGATCTGATGTATAATGTGACCTAGTTGAACAAAAATGTAATTTTACTTTGTTTTTAACTGGTAAGTTAATTTATGGTTATTAAACTATGATTTGACTATTCTTTTGAAAAAATCCTGCCTAAGAAAGTTAAATGCTTGACTATTGGAAAAGTGGTTCCAAAATAAGGTTCGGACTGTTTTTCAGCCTGACACAGTTGTCTCTCTTGCTTTTGCTTTCCTCCTGAAATGTTGTTTCCATTTTGGGGATGGGAAGAGCTATGATTATTTATAGACTCTAGTGTGTTTTGGACAGGTGGTGTGTTTACACAGGTCATTGGAATTATCAAATGTCCCCCAAGGCCTCTAATGTGAATACATTTCATTTTATCATCACTCTTCATATTTAAAAGAACAAAATAATTATGGTGGGCAGATGGAGAACATTCTCTTTAATTTTATATTTTAATTCAGCAGGTGTCCTCTAATATTAGGAATTTTTCCACAGTTTTGGAATGATAGAGTTACTGGTAAACCATATAGCTTTGTCACTGAAAAATTTTAAAGACTTCTTTTTTTGTTTCTTTGTAAAGACCATACAAATTATAAACATCTCTCCCTGTTTTTGGTTTCTGTTTTACATTTAACAAGAGATTTTAGGGAGTCAGACCCTGTAAATATCTAAAGCATTTGTAAATTATCGAAGCTTTTTATATTATATAATTCCAAAATGATAAAGTCATAGAGTAACTGTTGGTAATACTACATAACAAAAACTTTATAACTTAAAAAAACTTAAGTTTCGCAGGTACACATATTTTTCAGCTCTAAAATCATTGCTTTATTAATTATGTAAGTAACTGGAGAGTCAGTACTCCAATTATTGTACTAGAGTCATTTTGCCACAAAGGCACCAAATTCTTTAAGTCAGCCTGTATGTGATAGTTGTTTTCTCCAGTAAGAAGATAGATAGCTGTCTTCTCTGTCTTATCTGCTAGGAATAGTAATTAGCTTGCCTTGAGACATTTGGCTATTTCATGATCTTAAATCATATAAGGAACTGCTTTTAATTCCTTGCAGTAGACAGGAACTACTTTCATTTTATTCCTTTTTAAGACCTGCTTCTTGAGAACTACTTCTATCTGCTTAGAAGACTGGATGATACAATATAGTCCCAGTCAGAAAGATGTTAAAAATGGTCTCTTTCTTCTACCTCTTGCCTGTCTTCAGCTCCTTCTGGAATCTTTTCTTTATTCTATATCCATTAAGCCCTGGTTTTCCAAAGCCATCTTCAGTTTTCTGTTTCTTCATTTCACTGAATTAACAACTCTTTGTAGGATCATCTTGATATTTTATCTACTAGGAGTAGTAATTAACTTGCCTTGAGACATTTGGCTATTTTGTGATCTTACATCACATGGTTAAAAACTTTTTTCTGTGTGGATCTTGTGTGTGACCATTTGTATTCATCAGTCTTTTCTGTTCTAACAGTTCCTATTTTACCCTTCCTTCTACAAAGATAGAAAGATGAATGGGTTCTGTCCTGAACACACATAGCTTAATAAAAAATTAGAATCATGTGCCAAATCCTGGAGGTGAGAAGTTGTCCAAAGAAATATAAACAAACAAACAAACCATGGTCCTTACAAGGAGGAAGATTATTCATTATCTAATTAAATGAGGTAGATATTACAAGGGAAAAGAGGACCAAGAACTATGAGAGTAAGAAGGTGACATTTGCCCTTAAGAAGATTTGGTAAGAGATCAATGACTATCAAGGAGGATTGACATTTTAGCAGGGTCTTGAAGCAGGGCTAACTTACCCATTAGACACTGATGTAAGCACAGTAACCTGAGGTCCACAGTTCTCTTAGAGCCTGTTCAATTTTAATTTATTTTAAAATCAAAAGAAAAATTTATATATGAATAATGAATATGTAATAATGAACCCAACCTGAACGTGGATTATATTTATCTTTAAATAATGCAGTTGTAAAAATGTAATTTTCAATATTTATTTATTTATTTATTTATTTATTTGTTTGTTTGTTTGTTTGTTTATTTATTTTAGATTTTATTTATTTGACAGCAAGAAACACAGCCAGAGAGGGAACACAAGCAGGGGGGGTGAGAGAGGGAGAAGCAGACCTCCCGCCGAGCAGGGAGCCCGATGTGGGACTCTATCCCGGGTCTCTGGGATCATGACCTGAGCCAAAGGCAGTCGCTTAACCAACTGAGCCACCAGTCCCTCAATATTTTATTAAATAGAGGTAGCAACTTGCCAAGGCAAAAGTGCCTGGGACTTGCAAAAGTTATAATGCAGGGGCTCCTGGGGGGCTCAGTTGTTAAGCGTCTGCCTTTGGCTCAGGTCATTATCCCAGAATCCCAGGATCGAGCCCCCCATGGGGCTCCCTGCTCAGCGGGAAGCCTGTGTCTTTCTCTCTCATGCCCCCTGCTTATGTTCCCTCTCTAGTTGTGTTTCTCTTTGTCATATAAATAAATAAAATCTTTATTAAAAAAAGGTTATACTGCAGAATGCCTTAAAGGGTAAATAAGGGTTTGTGGGTGCTAGAAACTGGGATTGGCAAAATCTTGAGTAAGAAGTTTATTATTAAGTCACAGATTCACTTTAAGAAACTAAAACAAATATGGTTTCTCTTACACATGCTGCTCCTAGTTGAAGTGCCACGGTAACTAGAGTAACACTACTTAGCTAAAATAAATACCACTTGATATGCTAAGTCCCAAATAAAGATGCCATTAATTAGTGAATGAAATAATCATTACGTTGAGGGGCAGTATCTGCTTTAATATTTCCTCAGTTGTTATCAATTTAATGTCACCTTTTCAGGAAAAAATTATAAGATGTGTACTTCATTGGCAACAAATGTTAAAACATGATGTTGTGAGAAATAATCTTTGAATCTCAGAAGCACTGTGGTTTTTTGGTTCTACAAACCCATTGCCTTACAACTCACGACTTAGAATTGAATACGACCTTGATTTTATTCAGCATTATAAACTATAACCTATGTAGGTTAGTTATTATTTCTCTTGTATAGATGAGAGAAACAGTCAAAGAAAGATTTGGTATATCTTTTTCCTGGTCTGACATCTAATAAGAAAGAGGTGGCGTCAGAATTTTAAGTTGGCTAATCTTGATTCCAGAGGTTTGCTCCTAATCGGTATACTTCCAAGTTGCTAAATTCAGTTTTGGATTAGTTGAATTTGAGGTGTCTTTGGGACAGCTAATAGATGTTCCGTATAGTGTATATATAAGTCTAGATTTCAGTAAGTGGTGATATGGGCCAGAGATAGGATAAAGATTTTGATGTCTTCCTTAATAGTTGGTAGACTTTAGTTGGAAGAACCAACCCTGAAGATTAGTATCTTGGAAACCATGATGGAGAGATAGGGTGTCAAAGAACTATGAATGGTCATTATTGTGAAATGCAGCAGAGGGATCTCAGAAGATACAGATTGAAAAGGATCTGTTTGTCTTAGCAGCAATAAGGTTGTCACTGGTGACTTGCAAAAGGAAGTGTTTAATCAGTACTGCCTCTCTGTATTATAGAGGGAAAGTTGAAACACAAAAAGATTAACCTTAGAATATGACCTTTATTGGAAATTTTAACTATTTATTTATTTATTTGGTCTTTGCGGGTGTAATTAGGTAAGGATTATGAGATCCTGGTCTGTAATGAGCCACTGAGGAATGCCAGAAATGCAATTTAGTTTTCTTTACTACTCATAAGGGAGATTTGATTTTCAGTATTTTTTTAATGTGACTTCTTGAATAATGCCTGTTGAATTGCAAAAAACCCCTTGAATTCAGAAATACATATTGTCAGACAGAATGTGTGTGTGTGTGTTCTGTATTTGGTAGTCCAAGTCTATTTGAAAACTGATCAAATAGTGTCTTTAAATGATTTTGAACAGATTTGGATATTACATTATGGCTCTCTCTAAATATTTAACTTGTTTAGACTTAAGAAAAAAATGATTTCCAATTAACACCAGATTTCATAAGAAAGAAAATATTAGCTAAATAATTAATTCTATGTGGTACATATTCCAAACAAAAACAGGCAGCATCTGTTAATTCATTTGGGAGGACAAGATTGAGCTTGGTCCTTTAAGTTTTTAAATATTGTTCAGAATTTTTATTTCAAACATCTTTTAGGTACATTTATACTAATACTATGTCTCCCAGAACATGAAGTCTTTGATTTGTATAGTCATTAAATATTTTTCTTGATTGATCAAAGGGTAAGAGCAGATCAGCTGACAGTCTTTTTTTTTTTTAAGATTTTATTTATTTGACAGAGAGAAACACAGCCAGAGAGGGAACACAAGCAGGGAGAGTGAGAGAGGGAGAAGCAGGCTTCCCGCCGAGCAGGAAGCCCGACGTGGGGCTCGATCCCAGGTCTCCGGGATCATGACCTGAGCCGAAGGCAGTCGCTTAACCAACTGAGCCACCCAGGCGCCCCAAGCTGACAGTCTTTTATCTTAAACTCCCTCCTAATGATTTCCTTCATCTACAACATAGTGATAATTAAATATATTAATTTATATTATTCACTCTTACTAAGGCACTAATTTTCAAAATTGACTTATAAATAAGATAGTAAGAAATAAATTATCTTTGGAATAGTTTTAGTATATGTTCTGCTGTATTCTAATTATGTGAAATTTGTAATTCACATTTATTAAGGTGTTTCAGAGGATTTTGAAGGTCTCCTAGTTTCAGCCCGCCCCCATCCATTGCATGAATCCCTTTTACATTATTATTGAGCTGGTCACACAAACAGTCTTCTTTTCTATACCACAGGGATAGAAAGATCATTACCTTGCAAGGTATACAGCAGCTGGTGATGTCTTGTGTGACTACCATATACTAGACATGGCAATGAACAAAATAGACACTTGCCAGTCCTCATGGAGTCTGTAACCCAGGAGTGATTTTAAGTAATTAAAAGTATGTAAGCATTGTGAAGAAATATACAGTGCTATAAAATAATACGACAAGGGAATTTAACATAATCTGGGAGGGTAAGAGAATGTTGTGTTAAGGTATTAATGTTTTAGCTAACATTTGAAGGATGAATGGGCTAGGAAATAGGTGGGGAAAATTTTTCAAGTGGAGAGCGGAGCATGTACCAGAATCTAGAGTTGAGCATGGTACATATAAGAAACCTGAAACAATTAAAGTGAGCAGGCATTCTTCTCATCTTTATAGGAAACCTGGCATGTCTCATATACTGAGGACTAAAGGAACCTTTTAAAGATTCGCAAATTTGGAAGGTCAGCATTAGCAATAGTGAAGTCGTTCTGTTAAGTGACTTTATAAGAATTGGACATCAACAAAATAGGGACAGGATGTGAAGAACATAAGAACACATCTCATAACCGGGGTTGGTATGGGGGAGTGGAGACAAAAGATGATATGAGATACTATGCAAGTAAGAGTAACAGGTTTGTAAACATTGGAGATAGCACTAATACATCTATAGGCTGGTCAGATGAGAAAATTCAGGTTATATATTACCTCAAATAGCATTTTTTAAAACAAATGATTTGGCAAAAATTATTTTCTTCCTTTTTGTTTCGTGTCTGTCCTTGCTGGGAAATGGCCTTTTGCAATAATGATAATATACGTTGATATGGTTATTTGATTGCTTGACTTTTTTTTTTTTTTTTTTTTTTTTTTTTTTTTTTTTTTTTTTTTTTTTTTTTTTAGTTTTTCTTTTGTTGTTGTTGTTGTTTTAGAAAGAGAGAGAGAATGTGCATACATACAAGCAAGAGGAGTGGCAGGCAAATGGAGAAGCAAATTCCCTGCTGAGCAGGGAGCCCGATGCAGGACTCTTATCCCTAGACCCTGGGACCATGACCTGATCCGAAGGCAGACAAACACTTAACCAGCTGAGCCACCAAGGCATCCCTGCTTGATGTTTTAAATTTTATTTTTTAAGTTTACATACAGTAAGGTTTACTTTTTTGGGGTGTACAGTTTTATGAATTTGAACATATGTAATATCTGTGTAGTCACCACCACAATCAGGGTGCAGTATAATTCTGTCACCCCAAAATCCTTGAGCTATCCCTGTGCGATCACACTCTCCTTCTACACATAACCCCCATTTCCCATCACTATAGTTTTGTTTTTTTGAGAGTGTCATATAAGTAGAATAATATGTATGTAACTTTTGGGTACTGACTTCTTTCATATAGAGTGAGTCCTTTGAGATTCATGCAGATTGTTACTTGTATCAGTAATCCATTCCTTTTATTACAGGTTTTTGTGTGAATTTAAGTTTTTTATTTCTTTAGATACTTAGGAATGGAGTATCTGGGTTGTTTGGTAGGTCTGTGTTTACTTTTTAAGACACTGCCCAAGTGTTTTCCAGAGTGGCTGTTTCATTTTTCATTTCCATTGGCAACATATGAATTCCAGTTCTGTATCCTTGCCAACATTTGATATAGTATTTTTTATTTTAGCCATTCTAATATGTGTGTAAATGTATCTCATTGTAGTTCTGTTTTTTAGAGTCTTTCTTACAATTTACATAAAATTACTCATTTAAAAATACAATTTAGATGTTTTTAGTATATTCAGAATAGTGCAAGTATCACCACAATCTTAAGTTTAGAACATTGTCATCACTCTGATTTTCTTTTGCATATCTCTAGTGGCTAATGTTGAGTGTCTTTTCACTTGCCATTTCTGTTTCCTAGTCTTTTGTCCATTTTTTATTTGTGTTGTCCACATTCTTCCTATTGAGTATTGAAAGTTCATTATGTATTCTGGATACAAATCCTTTGTTGATTATGTGTATTGCAAATATTTTCTCCCAGTCTGTAGTTTGTCTTTTCATTCTTTTCTTTTTTCTGTTTAAGATGTTATTTATTTGTGGGGCGCATGGGTGGCTCAGTTGTTGAGTGTGTGCCTTCTGCTCAGGTCATCATCCTGGGGTCCTGGGATTGAGCCCTGCATTGGGATCCTTGCTCTGCAGGAAGCCTGCTTCTCCCTCTCCCACTCCCCCTGTTTGTGTTCCCTCTCTAGCAGTGTTTCTCTCTGTCAAATAAATAAATAAAATATTTTTTAAAAAAGGTGTTATTTATTTGTGTGAGAGAGAGTGAGCAAGCGAGAGAGCGAGCATTAGCAGGGGAAAGAGCAGAGGGAAGAGAGAAGCAGATTCCCTTCTGAGCAGGGAGGCTGATGTAGGGCTCAATCCCAGGACTCTGGGATGATGACCTGAGCTGAAGGCAGATGCTTAACTGACTGAGCCACCCAGAAGCCCCTTCTTTTCATTCTTTTACCAGTGTCCTTTGCACAGCAAAAGTTTTTAATTTTGAAGAAGTCCCATTTTTCAGTTTTATTATTTTGGTGCCGTCCCTAAGATCTCTTTGCCTAACCTCTGGTCGCATAGATTTTCTCCTTTATTCTCTTCTAAAAGTTTTAGTTTTACATTTAGTTTTGTCATCTCATTTGAGTAATTTTTATAGAAGGTGTGAGGTTTAGGCCAGTTCATTTTCTTACATAAGTTGTTCACTTGTTCTAATATGATTTGCTGGGAAGACTGTCATTTTTCTTTTGAATTGCCTTTTTGTACCTTTGTCAAAAATTAATTTGGCTAATTTTGTGGGGTCTATTTCTGGACTCTTTTCTTTTTCATTTTTCTCTGTTTCTGTCCATCCTTTTGCCATACTCTAGTATCAACATTTTCTTAGTTATGTCTTACAATTTGATACAGTGATTTCTTTGACTTTCTTGTTCTTCTTCAGAGATTTGATTTTTCTAGTTCTTTTGCCTTTCAATATGAATCTTAAACTCAGTTTATCTATATGTACAAAGTATGTTAAATCTTTGAATCAATTTAGGGAGAGTTGACTTCTTTACTGTTTAGTCTTCAGCCCATGATCTGTGGTAAGGCTCTCCATTTAGGCCTTCTTTTATATATTTCATCAGTAGTTTATAGTTTTCAAGGTACAGATCCTGTACATATTTTGTTACATTTATACCTGATTGTCTCTTTTTGTTAAAGCTATTGTAAATCATGTTGATTTTTTTTTAATGGTTTATTTATTTTAGAGTGAGAGAGAAAACATGAGAGGGAGAAGGAGAAGAAGAGAATCTCAAGCAGACTCCCTGCTGAGTGTGGAGCCTGACATGGAACTCAGTCTCATGACCCTGAGATCATGATTCCAGCTGAAATCAAGAGTCTGACACTCTGGCACCTGGGTGGCTCAATTGCTTATGTCTCTGCCTTCAGTTCAGGTCATGATCCTGGAGTCCCACATTGGGCTCCCAGCTCCGTGGGGAGTCTGCTTCTCCCTCTGACCTTCTCCCCTTTCATGCTCTCTCTCTCAAACAAACAAACAAACAAATAAATAAGTCTGACACTCAACCTACTAAGCTACTCACGGTCCCCTGGTGTTGGTTTTTAAAATTAATTTGCCAGTTGTTCATCTCTGGTGTATAAAAATGTGATTGATGTTGTTTTGTTTTGTTTTGTTTTTAATGTGTTGACCTTGTATCTTTTGACTGAAAACTCACTTATGAGTTTAGGGGTTCTTCATAGATTCCTTGGGATTGTCTATGCTATTATATGAGAGTAGGGGCAGTTTTATGCCTTCCTTTGCAATCTGTATGCCTTTTCTTTCATTTTCTTAAATTATTGCAGTGACCAACACTTCCAATATGATGTTATATGGGTGTGGTGAGAGTGGCTATACTTTTACCTTATTCCCATCTTAGTCTTCATTAAGTATATTGTTGGCTGCTATTTTACCCCCTGAGATACCTTTTTATCAGATTGTGGAAATTTCCTTCTAGTCCTAGTTTGCTGAATGTTTTTACTGTTGAAGTACATGGAATTTTATCAGATGCCTTTTCTGCATCAAATAATATGATCACGTGGTTTACTTTTATACTGTTAGTAGGGTGGATGACATTGCTTGATCTTCAAAAATTGAGCTATTTTTACGTTTCTGGGATCTACCCCACTTAGTCATGGTGTATTATTGTTTCTATGTATTGCTGGATTAAATCATCTAATAGTTTGTTGAGGATTTTAAAAATTTCTATCCCAGAAGGATATTATTCTGTAGTTATCTTTGCCTATGCTGTCTTTGTCTAGTTTTGGTATCAGGTTAACATCATTATCCTAAAATGAGTTGGGAAGTATTCTCTTCTGTTTTTTGGAAGAGATCTGGTAGTTTAGTATTCATTAAATATTTTGTAGAATCCACTATTGAGACCATCTGGGTCTAGAGATTGTGTTTTTGGAAGATAATTGTTTTTGGAAGAGAATTGTTTCTGTTCTTGTTTTTTTGTTTTTGAATGTTTTTCTTTACAGATGACTGATTTGTTCAGGTTGACACAAGTATGAACTTCACCTTCTGTAGTTTGTGATTTTTTTACATTAGTGCCTTTTTCAAAGCCTTTGTTGTGCTCCTCAGATATGTCCTATGTGTATTGTCAACCAGTGGCATCCTGGTATCTGTACACTTCTCATCGTCTATGGTATGATGTGTAGGCTCAGATTTTCACATATGCAGCTTACAGGAGTTCATAAATAACTTTATGGGCTTGCTTTCCCTAGGTCTTTTCTCTGTGCATTGTCCTTGATACTTTCTAGTTCTTTGGAGTTCTACTTTTTTTGTCCTCTGGTCAGATAACTAAGGCTTTATTCATCCCACATTGCTGAGCAATTCCTGTGACTTTGCCAGTGTTTGAAGCCAAGCAGTGGAAAGTCAGAGAGAGAAACTGGTCCTTCCTCTTTCAATGTTTTAGGTTCTGCAGGTCCCTATTGTCACCATTGTTACTGCCACCACTACCAAGGAATTTCTTGGGTGGTAAGGTACAAAAAAATGCAGAAAAGAAAAGAAAAGAAAAGCAGGCATTCCCTTCACTGAATGTGAAGAGATTACTTTTCTTTTCCTCAATTGAATGTGAAGAGATTACTTTTCTTTTCCTCAGGTCAGATTTACATGGTATTTGGCACTCTGTTTACATGGATGTCCACTTTTGTGTTTTTGGGCCTGCATTGAGTCCAGGCTAATGGATATCAAAAAAGAAAATAATTGCTATCCTTATGGCTGCTTTTCTTGTACTTCAAATTCTGGTCTTTCTCCCCAAACTGTTTGTTCTTACTTACTTTTCAGAGCCCTCAAATAACTGCTTGCATGCATTCTATTTGGGTTTTATAGATGAATTCAGTGGGAGAGACAGATGGCATGTGCTTACTATATCTTACTCAAAACCAAAACCTTGGTTGCTTTTTTTTTTTTAATAGGACATTTAAAAAACTCCTTTATTTTATTTTATTTTTTTTTAAGATTTTATTTATTTGACAGAGAGAAACACAGCCAGAGAGGGAACACAAGCAGGGGGAGCGAGAGAGGGAGAAGCAGGCTTCCCGCCGAGCAGGAAGCCCGATGTGGGACTCGATCCCGGTTCGACGGGATCATGACCTGAGCCGAAGGCAGTTGCTTAACCAACTGAGCCACCCAGGCGCCCCTAAAAAACTCCTTTAATCAAAGACTCTAATTTCATCGCTGGAATCCAAAACTTAGAAATTGGTATACCTTTTTTTTAAAGAATACTAGTAATAAGGGGTGCCTGGGGTGGCTCAGTTGGTTACAAGTCTGCCTTCGGCTCAGGTTGTGATCCCAGGGTTCAGGGATGGAGCCCTGCATAGGGCTCCCTGTTCGGTGGGGAGCCTGCTTCCCCCTCTCCCTCTGCCTGCAGCTCTCCCTGCTTGTGCTCACTCTTTCTATCAAATAAATAAATAAATAAAATCTTAAAAACAACAATAACTAGTAATCATAACAATTAAGCCTCAGTGAGTTATTGTAGCTGCCTATAAACAACTTTTATCTTAGTTTTTATCTTCACTGGCTATTAGAATAGGCACTGGCTTTCAAGAAGATGTTAAAAGTATAGAGTAAAATTGTACTTATTCTTCAAAGCTCTTACTCATTCATTTGCGAATTATTTATTTGTGTTTTTTAGTCTGTAGAAATTCACAGTTCAATCTGTAATTTATAATTTGTCTTGTTGAATTTTTAGTTTTCTTAACTATAGGGATTATTTGTTGTTTCTTTAGTATTTACTGTCATTCAATACATAGTGAATAAGTTATCTGAAATTTGGATACTGAAGTATTTTTTTTAATAAGCCAAAAGGGAAGAGTTTGTCACTACATATGAGACATTGCAGAAATATTATTCTGACTTTAATTGAAATCTGCAAGGCCCAAACAATGAGGTAATATAGATAAATATAAGGATTAAACACATATACACAGAAAAATAGAGGTTTTTTAGTCATAAGATAAGACTGGCCATTCCCTCAGTTGTGATGGCTTTCACTTCCAAAACGCCTCTGTTAAGATTTCTGTGGGTATGTCCCTAGCTTTCCAGCCAAAACTCTTAATGTGCATGTAGCAGACTCTCCCTTATTTAAAGTGATTAGAGTGTCTGTTCTTTGAAGTCAGAAGGACAACAAAAACAGGTATACAGGGGCACCTGGGTGACTCAGTTGGTTAAATGTCTGCCTTCAACTCAGATCATGATCTCAGGGTCCAGGGATTGAGCCCCACATGGGACTCCCTGCTCAACAGTGAGTCTGCTTTTCCCTCTCCGTCTGCCCCTCCCCCCCATTTCTGCTCTCTCACTTTCTCTCAAATAAATGAATAAAATCTTTAAAAAAAGAAAAAAAGCCCAGCTATACACTCAAATATTTACAAAGAAAAACATGACTTTTAATATTAAAATTTCGTATAAATTATATCTTAAAAAATATCTTATTTATTTATTTGACAGAGAGAAACATAACTAGAGAGAGAACACAAGCAGAGAGAGAAGCAGGCCTCCCACTGATCAGGGAGCCCTATGTGGGGCTTGATCCTAGGACTCCTGTATCATGACCTGAGCCGAAGGCAGACGCTCCATGACTGAGCCACCCAGGTGCCCCAAAGAGTTTGGTATAAATTTTACCTTTGATAACCTGGTATGATACAACATAGATTTAGAGTATGTCATACCCCAGCTTGTATGACAGTGTTATCATTTACCAACTCTGTGATCCTAAACAAATCACTGCTAAGTTTTAGCTCCCTTGTTTGTGAAATATTTATATAATATCCAGCCAGTGGTGTATTAGAGCTGGCTTGTATCCACCGGTAAGAGCTAATTGTTATATTTTTAGATATCTTATGAGCTGTTAAACACAGCCATCATTAAAAATTAAATTACACAAACTTTATAATTAAATTATGTTAAAAGCAAAGGCAGGGGTGCCTGGGTGGCTCAGTCATTAAGTATCTGTCTTCAGGTTGGGTCATGATCCTGGAGTCCCGGGATTGAGCTTCATACGGGCTCCCTGCTCGGCAGGAGGCCTGCTTCTCCCTCTCTCCCTCCCCCTGCTTGTGTTCCCTCTCTGGCTGTGTTTCTGTCAATTAGATAAAATCTTAAAAAAAAAAAAAAAAAAAAGCAAAGGCAATAGGGGCACCTGAGTGGCTCAGTCAGTTGAGTGCTGACTCTTGGTTTTGCCTCAGGTCATGATCTCAGGTTTGTGGGATGGAGGCTCATGGGGCTCCACACTTAGTGTGGAGTCTGCTTGAGATTTTTTTTTTTCTTTCTCCCTCTCTGTTCCTTCCTCTGCTCATGCACATTCTCCCTTTAAAATAAAGAAATAAAAACTTAAAAAAAAATAAAAAAAAAAGAAGCAAAGACAGTAAATGCTGAAAACTCATCACTTCCTAGTTATTTTGCTACATTGTACATTATATATATCTATTATAGCTGTGTGGTGAAATACCATATAATGATGTGCTATTGCATGTCTCTTCCCAGCTCTGTGTTCAGTGTGTTTTCACTGGTAGCTTAAAATGTGTCTTGATGGTATTCATACCACAGAAGTTGGTAACTAGCAGAAACCAGATCTTGATTTATTGTTTTGTTGGACATCTAGATTTAAGAAAGTGATGGAGAAAATAGCAATAAAGCAGATTAAACATAAAAGTTTGTTGTGTCTTCAGGCACCTGGGTGGCATAGTTGGTTGAGCCTCTGACTCTTGGTTTCAGCTCAGTTTGTGATTTTGGGGTCATGGGATCGAGCCCCACCTCAGGTTCCCAGTTTAGAATGGAGTCTGCTTGGGATTGTCTCTCTCTCTCCCCCTGTTCCTCCTTGCATACACACACATGTGTGTCACGTTCTCTTTTCCTCTCTCTCTCTCAAATAAAATATATATTTTTAAAAGTTTGAATCCATTGCCTGTTATTAACACAAAAATTGAGGATATATTCTAAACTACAGGTTTACCTCATTGTACTGCACTTTACCTTATTGAGCTTACAGATAGTGCGTTTTTTTTTACAAATTGAAGGTTGTGGCAACCCTGCATTAAGCAAGTTTATTGGCACTGTTTTTTCCCCAACAGCATTTGCTCACTTCATATCTTTGTGTCACATTTTGGTAGTTTTTGTGATATTTCAAACATTTTCATAATTATTATTTGAATTGCTTCAATTTCATGATAATACTTTGGGATGAGGAGTTACTTTTTATTGATGAGCAAAGACAGTGGTTTCTTGAGACAGAATCTACTCTTGGTGAAGATGCTGTGAAGATTGTTGAAATGACAACAAAAGACTGAATATTATATAAACATAGTTGATAAAACAGTGGCAGAGTTTGGGACGATTGAGTCCAATTTTGAAAGACATTCTTCTGCAGGCAAAATGCTGTCACCTGCTACAGAGAAATCATTTGTGAAAGGAAGAGTCAGTCAGTATGGCAAACTGCCATACTGCCATACTGCCATTCTTATTTTAAGAATTGCCGAAGCTCTTGGGCAGTGGTAGTTGGGCGGCCAGTAAGGCTGCAACTGTGGCTGACAAGATCCCCAGGAAGGCCAACCACTCAGTGCTCATTGGGCACATCCATGGCCTCACCATGTGCATGTCCCTCATAGTGGCCACCATCACCTCCAAACCTGAGGGTGGCCGTGGCTCCAAGAAATTAGTGATCAAGAATTTCTGAGACAGGCCTAAATTGCCTGATAACTATGTTCAGGACACCTGACAGAAGCTTCTTGAGAGTAAAAGCCATACAGATAGTACCTCCATCAGATAGAACCTAGAAAAACTACCAAGCTGTTGAAAATCTGTTCTCACAAAGTTTCCTCAACACTACAAACAGCTGTGCCAGGTCTGTGAAGATGATGTCCAAGCACACATCCTTCCAGTTAGAGAAAACTCACCAGACAGTGTTTTATTTTTAAAGAAGGCTAACACATGCTGGCAAGATCATTGCAGACAAGTGATCATGATCAGAAGTATCGTCCTGTTTTTTTGCTTTGCACTTACGTACTTTAGAATTCCATGCTTCCTTCTGTCTGGGATATGGGATTGGAACTTTTTAGAAACCGTATCAGTGATAAAATGTTTCAGAATTAAAGTATTGATGGAATTCTGCTATTAACTGAACAAGAAAGAAGCAGCAAAGCAGTGGATAGAAGTTTATTGAGAAGTCTGCTGAGTATGCTTTCTGACCTTCAGGTATATAAAGATTCATTTGACCTGAAATTTTTGGAAGAAATGAATTGTTTATATGCTGCAGAAGGCCAGAATATCCTAACCATGTAAGTAAGCATTTAGAGGAAGAGGGAGATTGAGTAATCACATATTTAGACCACAGCACACAGAAATCACTGATTGCTTACATGGAGAAACAGTATTAGGAGAACATTGAACAGCAATTCTGTAGAAAGGACCTGACCATGTCCTTGAGGAGAACATAGTGCCAACCTCACTCAGATATACCAGCTGTTCAGCTGTGTGTAGCATGGGCAGCAGATTCTGTTGCGGCACTGGAGTGATTACATCAAGACTTTTGAGACAATTGTTATCAGTCCTAAAAAAGACAAAGCTGTGGTACAGGATCTACTAGATTTTTAAGGATTGTGTGGACCATGTGATAGAAGTGTGCTTTTAGAGGAACAAAAAGTTCATCAACTTGATGAAGGAATCCTTTGAAACATTTTATCAATAAAAGGCCAAATAACCCTGTGGATTGATAGCAAAGCATGTTGATTCAAAATTAAGAGCAAGTAATAAGCAAGAGATGAAGAGCTGGAGAGGATTCTCAACAAGGTAATGGTAATATTCAGGATCATTCACAGTAAAGATTTCTTTGAAGCTTTTTATAAAAAAGATTTGGCAAAATGACCTTCTTTGGAAAAAGTGCCTCAGTAGATGCTGAAAAATCTGTGTTGTCAAAACTAAAGCACGAACATGGTGCTGCTTTCACCAGCAAGCTGGAGGGCATGTTCAAAGAGATGGAGCTCTCCAAGGATGTCATGGTTCATTTTAAGCAGTATATGTAGAATCAAAGTGACCCAGGCTCTGTAGATCTAACAGTGAATAGAATTATGACGGCATACTGGCCAAACATACATAACTATGGAAGTGCATTTAACTCTAGAAATGGTTGAGCTTTAGGAAGTATATAAGACATTTTATCTTCTCAGAAAACAGAGTGGTAGAAATCTTTAGTGGTAAACTACATTGGGGAATGCTGTTTGAAAAGCAAGTTTAAGGGAGGAAAGAAGTTCAGGTGTCCATCTTACAGATACTGGTGCTTCTCATGTTCAGTGAAGGGGTAAGTTCAGGTTTGAAGAAATAAAAATGACCATGGGAATAGAGGACAGTGCACTGCAAAGAACATTATAGTCCCTGGCCTGTGTCAAAGCACAGATTCTGATTAAAAGTCCCAAAAGGAGGGAGATGGAAGATGGGGACACATTCATGTTCAGTGGGGAATTCAAATAGAAGTTGTTTCAAATAACAGCCAGATTGAAGAACAAGTCAGTACCACTGATAGTATTTTGGGAAAGACAGTATCAAATTGACCCTACTATTGTCAGAATAATGAAAATGAGAAAGACTTTTCATCATAATCTTTTGGTTTCTGAATTGTATAATCAGTGAAATTTCCAGTGAAGCCTAGAGATTTAAAAAAGAATTGAATTTCTTATAGACAGACTATATGGAAAGAGATGATCACCACTACATGGCCTGATTTGTTGGCCAGCTGCTTTCTCTCAGCGAGATGCTAGAATGTATCTTCAGAGTAGTGAAGCCTTTCTGTGCTATTTCCAAGACTTCTGAGATTGAGCCAGCACAAAGACTTTTGCATCAGAAATAAAAGAGATGGTTCTTGGATCATCCTTCACAAAGCTTAAGGGTTTGTAAATGGCATTTATGTTTTTCCCTTCAGTCGTCCCTCTTTAATTGTTTTCACTATTTAAATTGTTTTTGTTGCTTTGTGCAGAATGACGTTGAGATTGGAAAAGAAGATACTGGTTAAAAGAGGTTCCTTTGTAAGGTATTTCTCTTGTGGCAGAAAGCTGCAAGTTTGGTTCGATGTCTGTGGTGCTCATGAATGCATAGTTAGAAAGACCCTCTCTGCTGAGTTCATGGGCTACAGAAATGATGGGTGTACTCCCGAAGGCAGGCCCTCTTAGTTGATGGACATCTAGTTTAGAAACAAGAGCCCTTTGGTGGCAGGCATTAGGAAGAAACAATGTCAAAAGATGGCTAATCAATTATGCAGCATAAATATTGGCATCTGTTTGTTTCTTTTATGTTCCATACATTTTAAACTATGACTGACTTTTTAGAGCAAGGTTTCTCAGTGAGACCTGTCCTGTGTGTCAAGACAACACCGGGTCAGGTGTGCTTGCTGTGATGAACCCATGGACATCTTTGTTCTACTTCCGCTGAGTTGTTTGTGGATTTTCTGTTTAGGAGTTTGGGGAATAGTGTGTTTGTGTTTACGTTTCTAAGGTTGAGTCTAGCAGCCCCTGTTTTTTGCATTGGGGTAACTGCTGTTTGATTTTTTGCATTGCTTATATGATTACTCTAATAAAGTTTGGTTTGTTTTTAGAGTTATGGCATTGTTCTTTGTGCTATGACGCTGTAAAAAGTGTTACAGAAGACTTAAAAGTCTTGATATTGTA
The DNA here is from genome assembly GCA_004023965.1 of Spilogale gracilis. Classification (NCBI taxonomy): domain Eukaryota; kingdom Metazoa; phylum Chordata; class Mammalia; order Carnivora; family Mephitidae; genus Spilogale; species Spilogale gracilis. The sequence goes on from PITA01000741.1 coordinate 85,943, forward strand.
AAGCAAAAGTTATTTTGTTTAAAGATTAAAAGGATTTTGTTGGCACCTGGTTTCATATTTTGTGTATATATAGGTGCCATAACCGTAACAAAAATACTTTTCTAGTAAATTTAAGAGTACTTTATAGGGGCGCCTGGGTGGCTCAGTCGTTAAGCATCTGCCTTGGCCTCAGGTCTTGATCCCAGAATCTCCCCCCAGGACCGAGCCCCCTATCAGGCTCCTGCTTGGCTGGAAGCTTGCTTCTGCCTCTCTCACTCCCCCTGCTGGTGTTCCCTCTCTAGCTGTATTTCTCAAATAAATAGATAAAATCTTTTTTAAAAAAAGAATACTTTATATATTACATAATAGTGTGCTTCATTTTGATTAAAAAGTTCATTGTCTCTAGAGATTATTTATATTGTAATTTAATGTAAACATACTCTAAATAAAATTAGTTTCGTTGGCCTTAAAAAAAATAAAAGAATTGCCTGTGCCACCCCAACTTGAGCAACTAACCACCCTGATCAGTCAGCTGCCATCAACACTGATGTAATATCTTCCATCAGCAAAAAGATACGACTTACTGAAAGTTCATTTTTTTAGATAAAAAATGTTTTAATTAAGGTATGTACATTGGTTTTTTTTTTAAGGCATAATGCTGTTGCACATTTACTAGACTACCGTATAGTGTAAACATAATTTTATGTGCACTGGGAAACCAAAACATTGATTTGACTTGCTCTTTTGCAATACTAATTTTATTGCAGTGGTCTGGAACCGAACCCTCTATCTCCAAGGTGTGCATGTATTATCTAATTCAGCAAAGAGGTTGCTTATGTCATTGATAAACAAATGAGATTATGACATATATCATTGTTGTCTCACTTTCTTTTTAATATTTAATATAAATGAAAATATCAAATAATGTTAAGATTGGAATTACAGTGATTTATCTGTTGCAACCCTAAGTTGGCTTCTCAGGAGTTTGGCACAATCAATAGAGCATTTTGTGAGAATTAGTTGGTTCTAAGAAATTTACAATAAAAAGAGTATTGTATATTTTGTTATAATTTTTAAATTGTGTCCTACAGCCTTCAAAATTTATAACAAACACACACTTCATACACACACCCCCAAGGGCTGATTGTTAAAACATTTATCAGCGCACCACTGTGTCTGGCACAGAACAGGCATTCATTAAATGCTTCTTTCTCCTCTCCTTTACTCCCCTTTGGTCCTTTGAAATAGAATTAAAATATCTGCCATACTTTGTGTAATCAGGGTTGGTGAAAATAAAAATAGCACTGACTTTAACTTCATGGCTATTATATTCTTTAGTAGTATCACTTTCACCAATATTAAAACATACCTTAGTTAAAAGGACAAATGAAGATTTGAGGGAGTATGGTTTATCTTTTGAATTCTGTTGCTGGGAGCGTTAGGTGAAAATACCAGTACTCAATTATATTTCAAAGAGGGATATTAGAAATGTAAAGAATATAGTATTTATTGAATATTAAAAAGCCACTGTGAACCATAGCATTTGTCAACATTTTCTTAAAAATGGCTTCCCAAAAGTAATTTAAATTTTTGCTTTTATTTTAAAACTTTTTGTTCTTTTTCTCTCTTCTGTCCCCTTTCCTGGTCAATAAGGAAATGATTTTATTAAAAAAAATTTTTTTAACACTGGTTACAGTCATGGGCTGATTTTCTTTCACTCCAAAGGTGAATTATGGATTCTTTGACAACCTTATATTTTCTGTCATTCTGATGCTTTTTCTTCCCATTTTTAGTCTGAAATAAACCATTTTTTAAAGCTCCTGTTTGACAGGTTCTTGGGTTTTTTTCCTTACACATTAAGAGTATATTGTAGGGGTCATATAGTTACTCTTCTCACTTCCCCTACTTTCATCTATTTTAAATAAAAGAAGAGCAGCTGTATTTCTGTAATGCATAGCTGATTGCTTTCCAGCCCCCAAAGGAGACTGACTAATAGCTAAACATAGAAAAGATGAAACACTGAGATACCTTTCTGTGTGGATTTAATAGTTACTAATCAGGGAAGAGTAAGCCTTTACACGCTTTAATCTTACTACTTCCAGAAGAATAACATAGAGTAACAGTGTTTTTTCCTCACATATGTTTGTAAGTATATACAGGAAGGATTGGATTATGTTGGCATCTTTGTAGAAAACTAAGTGACCATACATATGTGGGTCTCTTTCTGAGCACTCTGTTATATTCCATGGAGTTTCCTTCTGCCAGTGTAGCATTTGTCTTCATTACTATAGTTTCATAGTAAGTCTTGAAATCAGACAATATAAATCTTACAGCTTTCCTTCTTCATTTTCAAAAATATTTGGCTATTCTAGATTTATTGCATTTTTAAATAAATGTTAAAATCTTGTCAAATTAAAAAAAAAAAAAGCCTGCCGGGATTTTTATTGCGTTTACATGGAATCTGTAGATCATTTTGGTGAGAATTGGCATATTAACAATGTTGAACATTGTAATCCATGAGCATGTTGTATTTCTCCACTTATTTAACTTGTTTACTTTGTCTTTGCAACGTTTTTAGTTTTCCAGGTAGTTTTATTCTCCCCGCCTCTGTGTACAGATCTTGCACATATTTGCCCAGTCTGTCCTTAGCATTTCATATTTTTGATGTTATCATCGATGATAATATTTTGAAATTTTATTTTCTAGTCATTTGTTGATAGAACGTAGAAACATTGTTGATAGAACGTTGATGGAATTTCCTGATTAAGTTCACTTATTAGTTCTAGTAGTGTGTTTATAGATTTCTGAGGATATGGTACTTACACATTTTGTTGTCTGTGAATAAAAACTATTAATTTTTTTCATTTCTGATCCATGTGCCTCTATTTTTTTATAACCGTTACCCTGTAAGCTACAAAGCATTCCTTTTTTAACCAAACATTCTTTATTCATTTATGTATTTTTTTGTCTAATCATGTCTAATAGTGACTTCCTTAATTTGAGATCATAATGACCAATTTTTTGCTATTCGTAAATAGAGGAACTGGTATCGCTTTTTTTTTTTTTTAATATTTTATTTATTTGACAGAGAGAAACACAGGCAGAGAGGGAACACAAGCAGGGGGAGTGAGAGAGGGAGAAGCAGGCTTCCCATCGAGCAGGGAGCCCGATGTGGGACTCGATCCCGGGTCTCCGGGATCATGACCTGAGCCGAAGCCCAACCAACTGAGCCACCCAGGCGCCCCTGGTATAGCTTTTTTAATAAGACCAGTCATTCAAAGCATGCCTTTCATATCAGTACCTAGTAAATAATATTTGGAATGAAGGTATTAGAAAATATAAGTTCCTAATTTTTTACAGAAAACTGAAGCTATTTCTTTGAAGCTGCTTTCAAGCTACATCTTTTATCTGCTACTATTTAAAAATTTAAGACAGATATTTTATGTTAGTAGATTTACTTTGTGAGCCAAGTAAGATTTACTTATAAAATAGCCAAATCCACTGATAGCATTTTAAAATTTTGTGTGTTCTTCCATAATTAAGTTGTCAGGATGCATTAGAGTTTTATGCATTTCCTAGAAAATTAAATGTAGGTCACTTTCAGAGGTAGAATAATTTAAGTGAACTAATAGTTCACTTTGCAGTGGCAGACCCTCTTTCCTGTAAAGTAGAAAGAGCAGATAGCAGTAAACATTGAGATAAATCTCATCGGCATGTCTATGATTTTAAATGTATAAGGGATGTTGAGGTCATCTTTCCTATTGAGTGTTGAAATTTGTTTCCATCAAGGAGGAAGGAGAAAGGAAGAGTTAATGTCTAAGGGGAATAAATGTGTCGTCCATAAGTCTGAGGATATGAGCTTGGACCCTTATAAATATAGAAAGCAATGTAATGATAGCATCATCTATGACACTTAGTAATGGAAAAAGAGGAAGGAGATAGTATGAGTATGAGAGAAAATAAGATTGAAGCTTCAAGAGAAGGTTGAATGTTTATTGTTATTAATAATTAACATTTACTTGCAGACTTGAGAGCTAACCTTGGCTGGCAGAAGATGCAGTGGGATGGAAAAGGAATTTTGTCATAAATAAGAACTGAAGAAACATGACAAAATAAAGGATAGTAGCTTAGATGACTAAATTTTTAAAAGGATTATTCTCTCTTTTTAATTGTATGGCTAAATTTGTTGGTTCTTTTGGTATTGTTATCAATTTGACTTATGTCTGTATTTTTCTAAAAAGATCTTATTTATTTATTTGAAAGAGCTGGAGTGAGGGTGAGGGCAGAGGGAGAAGCGCACCCCCGCTGAGCAGGGACCCTGATATGGGGCTTAATCCCAGGACTCGGTATCATGACCGGAGCCAAGGCAAACTGCGTAACCAACTGAACCACCCAGGTGCCCTTGATGTATATCTATATAATCAGCATATTGTATTTTGGCTGAGAGAAGAAAATGTCTTCCACTTCTAGTACTCCTAGCACAGTGCGAAACATACATTTCTATATATGGTTAACAAATAGGTGAATATTTGTTTTAAGTTGCACTTTTATTTCTTCACCTGTCATAACTGTTCTTACAGTTCTTCTACAGTACTGTTTCCTACCACTAAAACCCATCTGTCCTCAAACATGTCAAGCTTTTGTTAGAGCCTTTGTATTTTTTATTCCCTTTGTCCTTACATTTTTGCCAGGCTAGCTTCTTCCTTCTTGTTATTCAGGTCTCCATTCAAATGCCATCTCTTGACAGAGATGTTCTGACTACCTATTCTCAAGTCATTCTCCAAGCATTTATTACAGTATCGTATCATTGTTTCATTTTCTTCATACCATTAAAACAATCTGAGAGTACCTTAATTTATTTAATTACTTATTTCTCTTTCCTATAGAATATGAGTTCCATAAGAGGAGGGCCCTGGGCCCTAGTGTGTCTTTTACTATATAAATGGCCCCTTGTGGAAAAGTTAACATCATTTATTTTGACTAATAGTGTCTTTGCCTGTGCTCAATCTGTTTTATTTCTGCTAATTGACACATAGATGAAAGCTCATTTCTGTTCTCTCTAGTTTTGCATGTTTGAAATTTTCCACAGTATAATGTTTTATAAAGGAAAATATAATAATATAACTCATTATTACAGAAAAGTGCTTAATGATCTGGAACCCAAGTTTGCCCTGTAGTCTTCTTTTTTCTATTTTAAAGTAACTTTGTAACAGTGGGCTCTTCCTCAAAATTTTTCACGTCTCCTTTTTTGTTTTCTTTTCCTCTCACCTCCTCTGCCCCTCCCCATTACTCCCTTACCCCCAATAATTTACTTCAAAAGCCCAAATGCACAGTATTAGAACCTGAAGAATGAGGAGGTCACCTACATGGGTGGGAGTGGGTCACCACAGCATAGAATACTGGTAACACACAGAGGATTGATCAAATAAGTAAATATGTTGAAGCTAGGTTTCTTTTAGGGAAGGTAATCACAGATACGGAGAAAGATAAAACTAGAATGAACCCTGTGGTGTTGGGCTGCTATTGGAGATGACGCTAAGCTAATGGTTTTCAACATACATAGGTAGACTTGGTGTGTGGGTATATATACATATGTGCATTAATTCTGTGTCCTAAAAGAGGGACTGGGAATCAACACCACAATAACAGTAAACTCACTGAGCATTCAGGTATTAGTTTCTAAATATAATTAGTCCTACTCTAACACATGTTTTGAAAACATGAGTTTGCTCCAGTACAATTACTGGATTAGGGAGCAGATAGAACACAACATGAATTTTTGTTTATTTGTATGTGGTTTCATCCTTAAGAAATACTAGATGAACTCAGGATACTACAGTCAGGTGAACCAAGCTCTGTAGAAAGACACAAAATGCACACATGTGTACACCTCAACATTTACCAGTTACCTTATTTTACCACTTGTGTTATGTGCCATACCCATCCACATTTGGCATAAAATTTCCCTGATTTGATATAGCTAGCCCTCTTTAGATTGCAGTGATTCTCAAACTTCCGCCCTTCAGACAGCCACTTCCGTAAGCAACTTTTAGATCTGTTTGAAGGTAAAGTGCCATATTTACTGTGGCATTTGTGTATTTCCTAGCTATCTAACATATGTAAAAGTGTGTTGCTATTTTAATTAGGTTACTTTTTTTTTTTAATTTAAATAAAGGTTTTGAATTTGTGCTCCTAACCTCTTTAACCATAAGCCTTGTGGTTTTTACTAAGTGACTTTATATAGTTGCAGTGATTTTAAGGAACATGTATGTCGCCCAATAGAACTGACTGAACTTTACTAAACAAACCAGAATTCCTTGGAGAAGTCCCTGATCGCAGGCTGGGAAGTAGCATACAAGATGAGCCTGGAATACATTGTTATGCCAGAAAGTAAGGAAGTGCTTGAAGAAGTGGACACATGTCAAAAGGGATAGGGAAGCCTCGAGAGGTTTTGGCTTCCACTAGCCAAATCTAGGACATTTTAACCATCAAAGTGAATAATGATAGTAGCAAATGGAGCTCTGTAAGTCTATACCAATATAAATTTTAAAATTGAGTATATTTAATTCTGAGGTGGAATAGAGTATTTGCATGGCTTCGTACTACCTCTCCACAAAATACTAATTTAAAAAGGGAGAAATGAAAATAAATGAGTAAATTTAAAATTTGCTGGGAATAGAATATTCATATGGTCTTAAAGTACCTGCTTCACAAAATGTTTATTAATGCAAAGAGGGAAAAGAATTTATAATGGAGAAGCTGCCCCTTTAAGGTACTACCTTTAATCAAATAATGAGTTGACATTGCCATTAATTGGGCAAGTCTAAATCATGTGCCATTTGATCGAATGCAGTAAGAACACAACATCACTTCTGTGAGATTTCTGCCAAAGATGCATAACTTTAATCTAATCATGAGGAATTTTCGGACAAACCCAAATTGAGGGACAGTTTATAAAATAATTGCCTGTTATCTTTTAAAGTATAAAGGTTTTAAAAGTTTAGGAAAGAACTAAAGATTCAGGAAAGATTGAAGAATCTAAGACGATGTGATTGCTAAATGTGACAGGTAATTCTGGACTGAATCCTTTTAGTGTAAAGCATATTATTGTAACTTTTGGAGAAACTTGAATGGGGTCTGAAGATTAAATGCCAGTATGTATCAGTATTAATTTTCGGTTATGTGTCATTTTTCCATATTGACAGTCAATTCTCTGATTCCAAGTGGGTGTCCAGTAATTTAGTTATATTCTGGTACTATGTACCTAGGATAAGCCATCAGATCACATAAGTTTAAGGGTCAGTCCTGTGGGACTTTAGGTGCTAGCTGCAAGTAGAGTCGCCTGGCACCCATATTTATGCCTGACCAATTGCAGTTCTGGGAGTTCCCATGACCTGCTCCCTCTCCAAGTTCAATAATTCTATAGAATGACTCTCAGAACTCAGGAAAGGCCTCTACTTAATATACTGGTTTATTGTGAAGAAATGCGTAGAGCAAGATATTGAGGGGTGGGGTGGTTGATGCACAGCTTCCATGCCCACTCCAGGCACACACATTAAAAATATTCATCAACCCAGAACTGTCTAAACCCAATTGCTTAGGGGTTTTTATGGAGGCTTCGTTATATAGGTTTAATTGATTAAAATACTGGCCATTGGTGATTGAACTCAAGACTCTGGCCCCTTTCTCCTCACTGAAGGTTGGAGTGGGGCTGAAAGTTCTAACCCTCTTATCACTGACTTGGTTGTTCTGGTGAGCAGCCCTCATCTTGAAGTTATCTAGGGGCCTATCTTTCATCACCTCATCACCCTAAATTTAGGTAAGGCCTAAGGGGGCTTGTTTTGAATAACAAAAGACAGTTGGATCACACAGGAAATTACAGTAGGTTTTTTTGAGCTCCTGCTAGGAACCAGGGAAGGGAACATGTTTATTTTTAATTATACAATACTAGCACCTTACCTATAACTTGAGATTGTTTCAAAGAAGAAAGTGTTTCTTATTTATTTATTTATTTATTTATTTATTTAATTTATATTATTATTATTTTAAGATTTGATTTACTTATTTGAGAGGGAGAGAGAGAATGAGCAGTGGGGAGGGGCAGAGGGAAAGAAAAAGAGAGAAGCAGACTCCCTGCTAAGCAGGAAGCCCCACTTGGGGCTGGATCCTAGGACTGGATCCCAGGACCTAGAGATCACATGGCCTGAGCCAAAGGCAGCTGCTTAATCAACTGAGCCACCCAGGCACCCTTAAAGTTTTGAAAAAAACAAAGTTTTTTTTAAAATGAAAATACTCTCTCCTCCAAAATTTAAAACTGAAATCACCAAATTATAGGCAAAAGAGGGAATTCCTAAGTTTCTGTTCACAAATGAGCTTACTACTAAGACTGGAAACAAAGTTATAAACATCTGGATAAATAACATCGATTTAGATAAAGGATTTGGGAGCACGTGGGTGGCTCAGTCATTAAACCGCATCTGCTTTCAGCCTAGATCACGATCCCAGAGTCCCAGGATCAAGCCCGGAATTGGGCTTCCAGCTCAGCCGGAAGCCTGCTTCTCCCTCTCTCGCTCCCCCTGTTTATGTTCCCTCTCTAGCTGTGTTTCTCTGTGTTTCTTTGCCAAGTAATAATAATGTAAATTAAATAAATCAATAAATACATAAAGGATTTGAACATAATATAAAAAAGAGTTGTGCTAAGGAAGTAAATGAATAACTGCTGAATTATTATCTATAATTAAATAACCTGTATTGCTAAGCTTTTTAAGGTATTGAGTACCCCATCAGGAAAAAGATTTCTTGTGTGCAGGTACCTTTAATAAACCATTTATTTAGTCCTACTAATATGAATACTATGTTCATTACAAAGTATACAAAAACAAAAATTGTAAGATAAAGAGGAGAGGCAGGCAGCGGAAGAGGAATAAAGAATCCTGACAGGCATGGAGCCTGACGTGGGGCTCAATCTCACAATCTTGAGCTCATGACCTGAGCTAAAATCAAGAGTCAGGGGCTTAATTGACCGAGCCACCCAGGTGCCCCTTCTGTATATTTTAAAATAATTTATTTTGGGCGCCTGGGTGGCTCAGTTGGTTAAGCGACTGCCTTTGGCTCAGGTCATGATCCTGGAGACCTGGGATCGAGCCCCACATCGGGCTCCCTGCTTGGCGGGAAGCCTGCTTCTCCCTCTCCCACTCCCCCTGCTTGTGTTCCCTTTCTGGCTGTGTTTCTCTCTGTCAAGTAAATAAAATCTTAAAAAAAAAATTACTTTATGTTTATTAACACTACTGTGAAATGATAAAAGTAATATAATTTAGTAACAAGTTTGGTGTCCTTTATTCAAGGGAGAATCCATGGATTAGAGGAGTACAGTGCCTCACAAGCAGTGGAACACTCTTAGGGGATTTTGGATAAGAGCAGACTTTATAAAGCCTTAGAAGGGGCAACTCAGAAACAGGGTGTGATTGACTAGAAGATTGAGGATTTCCTGCTAAAGCTACCAGGTCTTTTTTTCTAGGGCAAAGTAAGCTAGCTAAAACTGAGTTGGAGGATGGTGATTGGTGTATGTTAGATTTCACTGATAGGTGTTTCCCATTTTGTGGTTATCTTTTCTTTTCCTCAATTTTTTTTGATGTTATCCTTTGAATCACAAAAGTTTTAATTTTTGAAGTCTAATTTGTCTATTTTTTCTTTCATTATTTGTGCTTTCAGTGTCATATTTAAGTGGACTCTTCTTAATCTATAGTCACAAAGATTTTTCTGTCTTTCTAAGAGCAGTGTAATATTGTCTATGACACTTGGTAGTAGAATGGAACACTGGCAAAAGAAGAAGGTCCCTAATCCATTTTGAATTAAATTTTGTATATGATATAATACAGGACTCCCACACCATTCTTTTGCATGTGGATAATTAGCTGTCCCTTCACCATTTGTTTAAAAGACTATTATTTTCCTCATTGAATTGTCTTGGCACCTTTATTGAAAATCAGTTAACCATTAATGTGAAGGTTTATTCTATACTATCAGTTGTATTCCATTGCATCTGTATGTGTATTGTTATACAGTATTCTGTATCTTCAATTATTGTAGCTTTGTTGTAAGTTTTGAAATCAGGAGTGTAAGTTCTCCAACTTTACTCTTCTTTTTCAAGATTGTTTTAGATATTCTCTGTTCCTTGTATTTCTGTAAGAATTTTAGGATCATCTTGTCTATTTTGGTAAGGAAACTGGCTGGGATTTTGATAAGGATTATTTTGAATCTGCAGATCAATTTGGGAAGTATTTTCATACAGTATTAAGTCTTCTGATCTGTGAATACAGGATGTCTTCCCATTTATTCAGATAGCCTTTTAATTTCTTTCAAGCAATGTTTTATAGTTTTTAAAAAATTTTTATTTATTTGAGAGAGAGAGAATGGGAGAGAGAGAGCATGGGAAGGGGGAGGGTCAAAGGGAGAAGCAGACTCCTTGCTGAGCAGGGAGCAGGATGTGGGACTCAATCCTGGGACTCCAGGAGCAGGACCCGAGCCAAGGGCATTCGCCTAGCTGACTGAGCCACCCAGGCACCAAATGTTTTATTGTTTTTAGAGTAACAGTTTTATACTTCTTTTGTTAAATTTATTCCTAAATATTTTATTCTTTTGGATGCTTTTGTCATTTGGAATATACTTAGTTTTTAATATCGATATTGAAAGTTCTTTTTGTAAGTTGAGTTTGTTTTGATGTTTTGTTTTTCTGGTCATCATATTTGAAAAAGATAGCTCACAAAGAAGAGTAGATCCAGATGGAAGTAGTTGTAAGTCTATAAAATTGTTCACAAATTTTTTAGTGTAGAGACAGGAAAGTTTGTGTGTGTGTGTTTTTCAAGAACAACAATTTAAAAATTTCATATCCAAAAAAATCGTTTTTCAGAAAGTTGTCTTCATTAGTGCAAACTACTTTTGAAAAGCACATGCTTTTTTTTACTGATTGTTGAAAAGTTACCTTTACTTTAGAAGGACAGACTGAATGGTTTTGGTTTTTGTTTTTGTTTTTGTTTTTTTAATTTTATAAGGTCAGCAAATATTAACTTCTTTCTGGTTTGAAGCTCAACAGCTTTTTATAAGTACTTTGATATGAAATAACGAATACACTTTTGTGTTCAACAAATGACTTTTTTTTTTAAGATTTATTTATTTATTTGAGAGAACTAGAGAAGGAGCATGAGCCAGGGGGAGGGGCAGAGGGAAGGTGAGAATCTTAAGTAGGCTCCAAACCTGATGCACAGAGCCCAACCCTGCAGAGTCTAACATGAAGAGCCCGACATGAGGTTCGATCCTATGACCCTGAGATCGTGACCTGAGCTGAAATCAAAAGTTGGACCCTTAACTGACAGAGACACCCAGGTGCCTCTACAAATAATTTTATTGTTAGCCTATCTTATTACAAACTACTATAAGGATTTCATTGTATTTTTTTGTACTACATTTTAAAGGTATTGCTTTATTAAAATAATGACCTCAATGAGTTTGTGCAGCACTTGGGTACTTCTTACTTCAATATTGCAATAACTTGCTTATGAATGATACAATGGGATATTTTTACAAATTCTCTTCTTCCTCTTTTACTTACCTTAATCCTGTAATTCTCTTTATTTTAATTCTAAAGAAGTTGATTTATCTATTTATAAATGTTTATTATAGCTATTTATAAATGTTTTTTCATAACACATAGCTTTTATTCAAGGTTATTTGCTTAATATTAAGAGTATATGTTCTGCAATACATTTTTCCTTAATGTATCACCACCAAAACATTGTTCTTATATTTCACCATTAAAATAAAATATGGCAGTTCATAAGCTGAGATATATTAGAAAATCTGTTTTTTTATTCAGTCACATAGACAACATTGTATAATTTATTCTTTTTATTTCTTCAAGTTATCAGGCAGTTTTTTACGTGTTTTTCAGTACTGTATAATGAAAAGCAAATATGTTTCTATTTCCATATATTTTCTGTGCATTGCTTTAGCATTTTTCTTTCCATGGCAGGAGGAATTCATTTCCTCAGTGGTATTGTGGCTTTTTGTAACTGTGATGAAGTTGCAGAAGCGGCTTCTAAACATTTTTTTATTATGCTATTTAAAATTTTATCATATTTTTAATATCTTTTTTCCTAAAGATTTTATTTATTTATTTGACAGAGAGAAACACAGCTAGAAAGGCAACACAAGCAGGGGGAGTGAGAGAGCGAGAAGCAGACTTCCTGCCAAGCGGGGAGCCCGAAGGCAGACGCTTAATGACTGAGCCACCCAGGCGCCCCAAATACTTTTAATGTCTTACGACTTTGTCATTGCTGAGAAACTTACGAAGTTTTATCTCCATATTTATGTACTTAATTGTTAAATGCCTATATATCTTGATAGCTTCATACTTTTTAAAAGGTTTATTAGAGAGAGCACGTGAGTGGTGGGGGTACGGTGAGGTGTGTAGGGAGAGGGAGAGAAACAAGTGGATTCTGTGCTGAGCCCAGAGCCTGACTTGAGGCTCAGTCCCATGACCCTGAAATGATGACCTGAGCCAAAATCAAGAGTGGCTGTACCAGCTGAGCCATCCAGGCACCCCTAGTTTCATACTTTCATTAGCTAGAAAGTACATACCATAGTAAATATTAGGACAAAGTTTGTTGTTGATAACCATGAATGTAAACCCATATTTCAGATAGCCTTGCTGCTATTTTTGAATTTCGTTAGTCAAATTTGTCAGGTCTGGGTTAGATCATTTCTAATTTTACTTCAAAGTGTGACTGATTTTGATATTATATTGAGAATGAGTGTATTGGCTCCAGTCTTTTTATGTTGTTTGCTTGTGATGGCTTTGCTTTATTTATTTATTTTTTTGCAGTACTTTTTTGATATTTCAAGTAGTTTTTTTCAGTAGACAGTTCATATAGACTATATATATATATATACACATATATATATGTCATATATAGGTCATATAAAAATGCAAAATACACAAAACTGGGTACAGTGAGAGTAAGTCTTCCTTCCAGTCTTTTTCCCTAGCTACATGGTTCTCCCCAAGCATCCCCACTATAAGTTTCTTACAGTTTCTCTTTTATTTTACACAATATTTTACATCTTGTTTTTTTCTATTTAATATATTTTAGAGATTCTGTAATATATGAATAATTCTCTTGTTAAAAATGCTACATCATATTGCACTGTAAAAGTTTCCTGTTTATTTAGTGTTACTCTTATGAGCATTTAGGTTCTTTTCAGTCTTTTGATATTACAAACAATGCTATAATGACTATTTTACATATGTTGTTTTATGTTTGTGTAAGTATGTCTATAGGATAATTGCCAGAAATGAAAATTGCTAATAAATTGCCATCCATACAAGTTGTGTTTTTTAAGATTGATTTATTTGAGAGAGTGTGTGTGAGGTGGGCAGGGACAGAGGAAGAGGGAGAGGATAAACAGACTCCCCAATGAGTGGAGAGCTCCACACAAGGTTTGATCCTAGGACCCTGAGATTGTGACCTGAGCTGAAACCAAGAGTCAGATGCTCAACTGACTGAACCACCAGGTGTCCCCATAGAAGTTGTTCTTTTATTACGTTATCAAGGGTGTATGGGTGTTGCTTTCCTTCATACCTTCATCAACACATTGTATTATCAGATTGTATTTTTGCTCAATAGATACATATAAAAAACATGGGTCACCTTGTTTTAATTTGCTTTCTCTTATTGTGAGTGAAACTGAACTTTAATAATTATGCACTTTTTTTTTTTACTCTGAATTGCCTTTTTATAACTGCTACCCAATTTTTTTCTCTTGGGTTGTTTTTAAGAATTATCAGAGACGGGGGTGCCTGGGTGGCTTAGGCATTAAGCTTCTGCCTTCCGCTCGGGTCATGATCCTGGAGTCCCTGGATTGAGCCCCGCATCGGGCTCCCTGCTTGGCAGGAAGCCTGCTTCTCCCTGTCTCACTCCCTCTGCTTGTGTTTCCTCTCTAGCTGTGTTTCTCATAGTCAAATAAGTAAATAAAACCTTTAAAAAAAAATTATCAGAGACACTCTTCATCTATTAAGGGAGTTAGGCTTTTGTTACATGATTTACATATACTTTTTGCCCAATCTGTGATTGAGGTTTTGACTTGTGATGATTCTTTTATCATTCAGAAAATGATTATGTTTTTAAGCAGTTGAATTTATAAAACTTTTCTCCTATGATTTGAGACAGTTAAAACTTCTTTTGTATTTCCTTCTAGTGCTTTTGTCCTTTTACTTTTTATGGTTACTTTTTAATCTATTTAGAATTTTTTTTGGAGTAAGGTGAGAGAGAGAGAGCGCCAACTTATTTTTTCCTTCCAAATGGTAACTTACCTTACTTGATTGAAATGCTAACAATAATGTTTTTAATTTGCTTATGCATTTTGTGAGAGTAATTTGACATTTTATGATATGGTCCTCAAACCCACTTACTAAGTCACCCACTAACCTCAGTGTGGACTTGAATGAATGAGCCAGGGTTTTGTGTTTTTTGTTTTGTTTTGTTTTTGTTTCTGTTTTATCTCATCCTCTGTGTTGTAGAATTCCCATTTTTTTCTTAGGATACCTAAAATATTGAAGGAAAACATGACCGTGAAACAGACTATGGACCAAGTAAGGGGATTAACTTTTTTTAAAAAGATTTTGTTTATTTATTTGACGCAGAGAGAGATCACAAGTAGGCAAGGGGCAGGCAGAGAGAGAGAAGGAAGCAGGCTCCCTGCTGAGCAGAGAGCCCGATGTGGGCCTCAATCCCAGGACCCTGAGATCATGACCTGAGCCGAAGGCAGAGGCTTTAACCCACTGAGTCACCCAGGTGCCCAAGGGTATTAACTTTTTATCTTTATTTTACTTATTAGTAAAGCTTACTTTTTATTTGAATAAAAGGTACAGATGGATAATCTAATATGTTCTTGCCTACCCCATGTGATTCAGTTTCAGTCACCCCACTCTGGAGACCACTGATCTCCACTGTGACTATTGTAAGTACCAAAGAGGGATACACCTTTTGGGTGACTCTTTATATTAAGTGGTATAATGGCAATCACGTGGCATTAATGTGACAATTGGTTGTGTTCCTACTCTAGATTTTTAGCATATGCATCTCTAAAATGAGTTGCATATCTGGGAATATCTTAGATATTTTGAACTCTAAAATTATTTCAGTGGTATCAGAATGCTTTGGAGAGAAAGCTTTCAAGGATGGCTTTATATTAACTAGTGAAAGGAAAGATTATATGCATGTAACTGGATGCCAAACATACTCAAGGTAATTGAGAAGTAGATCCACTGCATTGGTGCAGTCCTTTGTCTTTCTATTGCTGTATTGTTTCTGTTTAGGAATAGTGGAAAGAATTAGACCTGGTACAAGCACTTAGTTGGTAAGTGGCAGAGCTAGGATTTGATCCTAGCAGTCTGGCATCCAGAACCATTTTTTTTTTTTTTTGCAGCAGTAGCAGTAGTATAGTCCATCAAGTTCTAAATGATCTCTACATTTCCATCAGCTCCAGCTTAGTCTAATCTCCCTATATACACTGTGCTGATTTCAGTATTCAGTTCCCGTACCTATGTAAACTGTTTCCCTTATTTGTTTATATTTCTTCTGTTCTCTCTGACTTCTACATTTTTCCTAACCTTCAAAAATCCAGATCAAGTTCCATCTGATTCTACTTTCACATATATGCCCCCTTTCCTGAACTTTTAGTGTATTAATAATATTGTGGCTTTTACCATTGCATCATTCTTGTTTTCTTTATGGCATTAACTTATAGTTTTCAAGGAGATAATAAACCCTTGAAATATAAAAGAAAGTAAAAAAAAAAGAAAAACAAAAGACAAAAACAGAAGACCGCTGAGATACAGAGTTTAACTCAGTGGTCATATAGCGTTACCATTAATAGAAATGAAAGTAGAACTTAAAATTTTCTGTCTACTGGTCTATAGTCCTTTTCATCATGCCATTCTGTTTGCCAGTATTTAGTAGGTTACAACTTAATACTTATTATCTTAATATCTAGGAAGATTGCCATTTGTTGATGCTATAGACATATCCTAATGCTATGAGTTCAATAAGGCAAAAATGACTTTCCAAAAGACATTATATAGGTACATAACAGATGTTTTCTGTACAACTTGGTGATAATGGGAAGGAGTGAAATTAAAATTAGGAATGAGGATAGATTTGATAAGTCATAATACTCCTCTGATGTACACATCATAGCATGATATCATTAAGGAGAGGAACAATGAATCTGGTACATAATCAACATGCAGTAAGCATTTATTGGGTATGTTTAATTGTCAAATATAGTTCTAGATAAGAGGTAAACTTTAATATTTTGGGCTCAGGTTTGAGATGTAAACTTAAAGGAATGGGATATAAATTCAGAAAAGTTTTAAAGAAATTGTCATTACTGTTAAGTATTTCTAGCATTTTTTTTAAAGAAACCTTTTAGTTTTTAAAAACTTTATTAAAACTAAAAAAGGGAAGAAGTGATTTCAAGGAGAAAAATCATCAATAAGTAAGTTTTCATTTTGTATCCTACATTAACATGTTTTTATCTTTTGCCCTTTATTTCTTATGTTGGGCTGAAACAAATGAAGCAGTGTCAATGAATTACAAATTTATTGTTTTGTAACTCCCTTTAACAAGTTTTATTCATAACCCTGTTTAGTATAGAGTTTATATGTTATCAAATAAATTTGTCCCCAAAAATGGTGACCAAAGAGTCATGATACTATATATAGTTTCTGATGCTGAAGCTACAAATGCTCAACTCAAAAGGGAAAGAAAAGCAAATTTTAAAGAACTTCTCTTACTCCTTTTCTCTTTCCTTCCATTCCTCAATTGGCCAAATTCTTGTTAGAACCTACATATCAGGTGCACCTGGATGACTCAGTTAAGTGTCCAAGTCTTGATTTCAGTTCCGGCCATGATCCCAGGTTTTTAAGATCCAGCCCTGTATCAGGCTGTGAGCTCAGAGGGGAGTCTGCTTGAGATTCTGTCCCTTTCCCTTTACCTCTCCCCCTGCTCACATTCTCTCCCTGGGCAAATTCTCTCCCCCCGCCTCAAATAAATAAATCTTAAAAAAAAAAAAAAGTAAAATCAGTTTTTGGATTTAAGAGGAAGAAGAAAGTCTTATTGAGTTCCAATTTCTCTTGCTATTTTTCAAAAATAAAGAAGTTTTTGTATCTTTGTAATAAGCTTTGAAATATAGCATTAAAAAAATGAATTGCTGACAGTTTTAACACAGTATAAGTAGAAGAGTTTTAATAATAAGTAAAAGCACCCACCTCCCACTCCTGTTCAAATTCAGTAGGAAGTTGAATTTAGATATCGTAGGGATGACTGGTTAGAAAATAATTGAAATCCTGTTCATTAAATGGTAATGGGAATTAATTGTAGTTTTCAAGACACAATGAACTTTTTTAAAAAAAGATTTATTTATTTATTTATTTGACAGAGAGCAATCACAAGTAGGCAGAGAGGCAGGCAGAGAGTGGAGGAAGCAGGCTCCCTGCCGAGCAGAGAGCCCCACGTGGGCCTCGATCCCAGGACCCTGAGATCATGACCTGAGCCGAAGGCAGAAGCTTTAACCCACTGAGCCACCCAGGTGCCCCACAATGAACTTTTTAAAGATGGATCTATGTAGTCATTTTGATAGTGTAAGAATTGTAAAATTATGTGAAATGGTCATTTTTAGTGCATTTCTCTTTGTTGCAGATGCCTATAGAATATTAACTAGGTAGAAGTTGCCTGTGGCTTCTCATTGTATATATTATTTTAAAAAAAAGTATTTGGTGATCTTTTAATGTAGTAATTTACAAATAGTTGTAGGGCATACGGAGTTAGAAAAACCGGTATGTGTCTGGCATAGTTACATTTCTCCACTTCTTTCCAGATATATAGGCCTTTGGGTTATGATAAGAGTTGATTTGGGTAAATTCCTACTTTTTAATGGTACTTTTACATTCATCAACTCATTCAGAACACTGAGAAACAAGTTATTGTAGCAATTAAAAGTTTGGGCCCAAGACCTGGGCTGTAATCCTAGCTCTGCCACTAACTACCCTTGTGTCCATGGACAAATTTCCTAACTTCTTTAGGCTTATATCTCCATTTTAAAACTGGGAATAAAAATATTACCTGCCCTCTGGTTGTAAATGTTGAGAGAAAATCCACACAATTTATTAGAGAGCATAGTAAGTAATCAATAATTGCTAGCTATAATTTTATTCTCTCTTAAACGTTTTTAAGTTTCCCTTTTAAAACTATAACTATTCTCATATTTTTAGACATTCTCTTAAGAGTTAGATTTATGGGGGCACCTAGGTGGCTCTTTTGAACACCTGCCTTTGGCTCGATCCTAGGGTCCTTGGATCGAGCCCTGCATTGGGCTCCCTGCTCAGTGGGGAGTCTGCTTCACCCCCTCCTTCCTATTTGTGCTCTCTCACTATCTCTGCCTCTCTCAAATAAATAAAATATTTTTTCAAAAAAAGAGTTAGATTTATGAGGGACGCCTGAGTGGCGCGGTTGAGCATCTGCCTTTGGCTTGAGTCAGAATCCCAGAGTCCTATGATAGGCTCACCTGTGGCTCCCTGCACATCTCCCTCTGTCCATGGCCCTCGTGTTCTCTCTCTCACTCTGCTCTCTGTCTCAAAGAAATAAATTTTAGAAAGCCTTTAAAAGAAGAACTTAGATTTAGGAACAGAAAAATGCAAGGATAAAATTGTTCTAGCCTAGTTTAAAGTAGCAAAATTTTGAAAACAAACTCCAGAACATTCACATGAGAGATCACTATCAAGCTATTAAAATCATGCTGTTAAAAGGATATATAATACCATAGAGAGGTACTCCTAACATAATGTTACATAAAAATAAGTAAACTACACATGAAGCTAGTGATCCCAATTCTGTACCGTGCATCCACATACATATTGGTTCATGGAAAAATATGACTAAGTAATGGCTGAGATAGTTATGAATGGTAGGTGTACAGATGAGTTTTCATAACAAAGGCTAATTACTCTCAACCACAAGAAACTTAAAAAATTTTTTTAAAACTTAATTGATAGAGGTTTGGTCTAAAACTAAGTTTTTCTGTGGTGTATATTTAGAGTGCTGTGTAAACAGTGAATAGTGTGTATTAGCATGGCCTGTTCATAACTTTCTAGGCGGATCTCCTTTGTTCATAGAAGATTCATATGTCTGCTTCTGGACTTTTCATGCCAGAAATAAATGGTCCAAATTGATGCTTCTGTATGAAATTCTCAAGTCCCATAATTCTGTTAAACCTTCTTTTGGGGAATGCACCTGAATTAAGACTGAAGACATGATTAAGATCGCAATTATGCAGTTCTTTATGACTCTGAGAAGGATGGAGCATGTAGAGGATTTTGTACAATGAAATTATAATCATCAGGTATTTTACTCTACAGGATTTATGCACACTACCCTTTAACAAAGTTAAATAGAAAATATTAAATGTGAATCTGAGGAACACATGAACTTTGGTATAAGAATTAAAGGATTCTTATTCCACTGAATATATTCCAGCCTATTTAGATATTTCATATTCTTTCTTTTAGTAACTAGAGCTATTTCTCAGTGCCCTTAAGGTCCTAAGCTATTGTTTATAACGTGTTTCCCAGAATCTTGACCAAATAAAAGGACTTTACTTCTCCCTGTGTGAATAAAAAGTGTACCACCAAAGATTTCCCTAAGTTCAGAAAAAAACATTCCTTTTCACTGGCTAACATTCAATAAGTTCAGTAAACTGCAGTCTGCTTGCAGTAATTTGTTCCAGGCATCTTAGAACCAGAAAGACTTGCTGTTGTGCCCCCTTCTCTTCAGAAATTTTAGCATTCCGAAGCAGTAGGTCTTAATTTTCTGTAAGGGAAACAAATCACTTCAAGTATTTTAAGAAAAATACAGATGTCTCCTAGGATTTTACATCTAGTTTCAGAAGGAATTCCTTTTAGTTGATCTATGAGCTTCTCGTTACAAATGCCAGTTTTAAGGGTGTCTTTGATTTTCTTTTGTGTCTATTTTTATGCCTTGGGAACTCCTTGAATAGTGTTTTTCCTTTTCTAAAGAATTCCCACCTTGTTGCTTCCTAGATGTATTATCTAGATTTTAGTACTTATTTTCCTTAATTTTATGCTTTTTAAATTTTATTTTATTTTATTTTATTTTTTAAGATTTTTATTTATTTGACAGAGAGAAACATAGCCAGAGAGGGAACACAAGCAGGGGGAGTGGGAGAGGGAGAAGCAGGCTTCCCGCCAAGCAGGGAGCCCGATGTGGGACTTGATCCCGGGTCTCCGGGATCATGACCCGAGCCGAAGGCAGTCGCTTAACCAACTGAGCCACTCTCAGGCGCCCCGCTTTTTAAATTTTAAATAAGGTCTGATTTCCTTGAAAGAGTCA
Organism: Spilogale gracilis; assembly: GCA_004023965.1. Classification (NCBI taxonomy): domain Eukaryota; kingdom Metazoa; phylum Chordata; class Mammalia; order Carnivora; family Mephitidae; genus Spilogale; species Spilogale gracilis. The sequence goes on from PITA01000741.1 coordinate 106,384, forward strand.
TGAGGTAATAATGCATGTTAAACACAGAAGATGTGGAGTTGCAACCCTATAACACAGAGCCTATTCTCTTGTTTAATAAAGGAGCACATCCTTACTTTGAAGTTGACAAAGCAGAGGTAGGATTAAATACCTTACTATCACATTAAGTGAAATCTTTTTTGGAATAATTATGATCTCTCCTAGTATATATTAATAAGCATCAGGCCCCTGGGAGAAATATAAGAGACAAGGCTTGTACAAAGTCGAGTGAACTTGACATAAGACTGAGGGGTACCTGGGTGGCTCAGATGGCTAAGTATCTGCGTTTGGCACAGGCCCTGATCTCAGAGTCCTGGGATCCAGCCCTGCGTCAGGCTCCACACTTAGAGTCTGCTTCTCCCTCTCCCTCTGCCACTACCCCACCCTCTCCACCCCCACTCTTGCTCTTCCTCTCTCTCAAATGAATAAACAAAATCTTTAAAGAGAGAGAGCTGAACGATATCTAGATGATATTTATAAGAGGTTTATAATAGCTAAGTCACCTGAAGAGAATTGCACTTATACTAAGGAGTGTATGCATTTGTTTTAAGATTTAAATTGTGTAATAAATTTGCCTGAATGTAGAATTTAAGCTTATATTATCTTGACTCCCCTAAATATGTGCTGTGCTTCACCTGGTGACAGATATCCTAAAGGTAGGTAGAAATCATTCACTTTTGTGGTTATGTGATGTGTTCTATTTTAAGTGCTAAAATGATTATCAAGTGAGTTCTTGGATTGCAAGGAATTGAAATTGAATGCATCAATAAAATGGGGATTTATTTTATTTTTTTAAAAAGATTTTGTTCATTTATTTACGAGAAAGTGCAAAAACTTTGAGGGTTGGAGAGAAGCAGAGGGAGAGGACAAACACACTGTGTGCTGAGTGCAGGGTCCCATGCAAGGCTCAGTTCCACTGTGAGTTCATGACCTGAGCCAAAATCAAGAGTGGGAGGCTTAAGCAACTGAGCCATCTAGGCACCTCTAAAATAAGGATTTATTGAAGGATGTTGTGGTAGCTCATAGAATTGAAATAACAGAATAATCAGATCAACTGCAAAGAAAGAAACAGGTAAACTTTGGTGCTCCCTGCAGTAGGGCCTGTGTACTTAAACTTTTAGAACAGGTCTATCAAATTATCTGTGATAAAGGACATCTATAACTGTTATTTTTTAAATTCAGTATTCTTTCTTTTAAATAATTATTTTGGTTTTTGCCTTACTATTTTTATATGTAAATACTGCTTAATTTTCATAGTTCATTACTTAGCCAGCATATGTTTGCACATGTCCTTGGTATAGCCTTTTGTTTCAGTGCTCAGTTCCTTCTTGATTTTGTGTTTTTTCCTGGTTTTTGGCTTCTTAAAGTGCTTCTTTTTTCTTAGCTATGCATTTAGAGAGATGGTTTTTCAGTTTTTGTGTGTGTTTATTCAGTATAGTCTTTTATTTATTTTTCCTTATTTTATTTTATGTTTTATTTTATTTTTCCAGTGTTCCAAGATTCATTGTTTATGCCCCACACCTAGTGCTCCATGCAGTACGTGCCCTCAATACCCACCATCAGGCTCACCTCCCCTAGCCCCCCAAGACCCTCAGTTTGTTTCTGAGTTTACCCCACTTCCAATTTTTTTCCTTCTCTTACTGTCCTCCATATGACTCCTAGTTTTTTTTTTTTTAAAGATTTTATTTCTTTATTTGACAGAAACACAGCTAGAGAGTGAACACAAGCAGGAGGAGTGAGAGAGGGAGGGAGAAGCAGGCCTCCCGCTGAGCAGGGTCCCTGATGCAGGGCTCTTTATGATGCGGGGCTGGGACTCCAGGATCACGCCCTGAGCCAAAGGCAGACACTTAATGACTGAGCCACACAGGAGCCCTGGTTTTTCAGTTTTATCCAGCATTTTTAGGTGTTCTGTTCCTTGAAGGTTCCTCAGCATATCCAGTTTGCTTTATTTCCAGAAATGGAAGTTTTAGTCTCTCCATCCTCAGCTTAAAAAAATCTTGGTAAAAGTGCATCAGATCAAGTAATCCTCTGCTTGCTATCTTTTACAAATCTTATGTAGTCCCTTCATCTGCCCCCTGCCTCTCTTTAGCTTCATTTTAGATTATTTTCACTTGGTATGGGTACAGCAGTCCTAGATATTTTTCTCAAGTAAACCATGTTCTCAACACTCACATACATCTTCCTGCCCCATATCCCTCAGTTCTTTCTTGATATCTCAGTTTAAGTGTCGTCTTGTCAGGAAGACTTGCTTGACCACTTTTATAAGTACTATTGTCATGTCCCCTAGCAGCCTGTGCTTTCTTTTTTATTACCTACATTGCTCTTAAAATTACTTTTTAGTTACCTGTTTTCTCTCAAAGGGTAGTGACTCTTAGACTTCTTGATCACTGCATTCCTAGTCAATAAACAGCACAGTGCCTGGAACATAGTAAGCATTAAAAAAATATTTGCTGATGAATATGTAACATTGATATTTAAGGTTTGTTATTAGACTTCCCATAAGTTAAGTAGCATGGGGAATGATGTTACAATTAAATCATTCTCTTGTCTGTCCGAATTATTTCTTATTTTTTAATTTGTTTGCCTTTAAACCTAGACAATTTACTGTTTTTATTTTGAAATAATTTTAAAAGATGCAAGAATAGGGTGCCTGAGTGAGTCATTCCGTTAAATGTCTGACTTCAACTGAGGTCACAATCTCAGGGTCCTGGGATCAAGCCCCATGTTAGGCTCCATGCTCAGCAGAGAGTCTGATTGTCCCTCTCCCTCTCCTGCCTCTCCCCCACCCCATCAGCTGCTCCTGCGCCTGCTCTCTCTTCCCCCTGAAATAAATAAAAAAGACCTTAAAAGTCACAAGAATAGTACAGTATATGTGTACTCTTCACCCAGTTTTTCCCCAGTTGACAGCTTACTTAACTGCCAGTTATCAAAATCAGGAACTTAACATGTTGGTACAATACTATTCACTAAACCATAGACCTAGTTAGAATTTTACCAGACTTTCTCCCTGCATCTCTTTCTGTACAAGGATCCAATATAGGATCCTACAGTGCATTGAGTTATTTATTTATTCTTCTTCACTGTGACAGTTCCTTAGTTATGACTTTGATACTTTGATGAATACTAGGCTTTGATGAGTTATTCTGTATAATAGCTCTAAGTTTATTTTTGTCTGATGTTTTTTTCATTAATAGATTCAGGTTATGCCTTTTGCCAAGAATACCACAGAAATGATGTGCCCTTCAAAGTATATTATTTCAGGGGGTACATAATGTATATAATGTTGATATGTCTTATTTTTTTGGTGATGTTTACCTTGATTACTTGCTTAAATAAGGGTGTCTGTTTAGATTCTGTAACAGTGCAGTTACTATTTTCCTTTCTGTATTGATAAATATCTCAAGCTTCTCAAAGTTTTACCCACTTATTTATAAGCATGCATAGGTTTGTCTTACCTGCATCAGTTTAATACTGTGGTGGTTTGCCTAATGGTAGCTTTTCCACTCCTCTCATTCCTTCTACTTTTATTAATTAGAGTTCTTCTGTAAAGGAGAGCTGTCATTTTCCCCACATTTATTTACTTATTAAGTTACTTATATCAATATAGAACTGTGGATAAGTTTTTGATTCTGCGGATTATAGTACAGTACTATATTTTATTCCTTTGAACTTTTGGAGCTTCTTCAAGCTGGCTCTTTTGTCATTTTGACATGCCCTCTTCCTTTTGTGAGAATTTATTTTCTGGTATCATAACATATTCCAGGTTCATCTTGTTTTTTCCCTGCACTAGCCCTGGAATCGGCTTCTTTTCCTGAGAGCCCTGACTCCTTTTATCAGAGAATGGTATTTGGAAAACAAGATCAAAGGGCTAGATGTGCTCATTGTTAGAGTTACCAGTTTTCCTACATTCTGATAGTGGGCAGAGCCAGGGGTGTGTGTGTGTGTGTGTGTGTGTGTGTGTGTGTGTGTACACTCTTGCATATATACATATCTGTTTCTGTTTACTTGCATATATTTAACAAGTGAATTCATACTGGTATCTCTGATTCCACTCTAACACATAAAGTTCATTGTAACTTTTCTTTGTTTTTAGCTCCCCAAGTCATAGTTCCCTAGTACTCCTTCTGTTCTGTGACTGAAATAATCTGATACTCCTTGTCCCAAGAGATATAGACTACTTACAGTCAATAATTTAATGTGTTAAGTATGCTCAGGGTTTTTATGGTTAGTAGTGTTTCTGAAAAGTGTTATTTAATAGGGTAAATGTCAGGGAACAAGGGAGATAATGTGAATATGAATGTTGGGGTTTAGGGAAGAAATGGTTTTGGCATGCTTAGGGAGAAAATGTTCAGGCAGGAGGCCAGCTGGTCTTAAGGTTCAGAGGTAAGAAAAGTATGATTGATTCAGGGAAGTGAATATAGTTCAGGAACTCTATACAGGTTGAGACAGAGTTTGTGGTTTCATACCATTGTGGTTGGAAAAGATGCTTGATATGATTTCAGCCTTCTTAAACTTATTCGGACTTGTTTATTGATTTAGCATATTATCTCGCCTGGAGAGTGTTCCCTCTGTGCTTGAGAAGAATGTATATTCTGCTATTGGTAGATGGAATGTTTTATAAATGCTTTTTAGGTTCATCTGGTCCAATTTATAATAAATCCAGTGTTTGCTTACTGATATTCTGTCTGGATTATCTGTGCATTGTGGAAACTGGTTTCTGAAGTCCCTTACTGTTACTGTTTCTGTTTCTCTCTTAGAGGTGAGGATCAACCTCTACTCTGGGAGAAGTTGGAAGTCAGGAGTTCCCTTCTGATTCTCTAGCACTTTGCTAGGAGTTGGGACTTATGGCAACAGTGTGTCCCAGTCTTTCCTGATCATTTCAGTATGGACGATGTGGACATTTTCTCATTCACCTGCTACATCAGAGTCACTGAGCTAGTTTCTGATTTTTTTTTTTTTTTGCAGAGGGAAATTATTCTATAAGTAGCTGTAGATTCAGTGTGCCTGTGGGAAGAGGTGAATTCAGGAGCCGCCTATGTCACCATCTTGGACTAATCCTCCAATCCGTATTTCATTTTAAGAGAGATGCAGCTAGAAAGTAGGCTTTAGTTGCTTAGATGGTAAATTTGTCTATATGAGTTCAAACTGTGATTTTGGGATAAGAAATTAGCTACTTTTTTTTCAATTAGGTTGAATGTGTTCTTGTTTCCTCATGGGAGCCCAATGCGGGACTTGATCCTGGGACTCTGGGATCATGACCTGAGCCAAAGGCAGATGTGCTTAACGACTGAGCCACCCACGAGCCCCTCACTAAGTTTTTTTAAAAACTGCATTTTAGTAGCCAGCTGTTCATTTCCTAAATTTCATTGTTTATATACTTTTCCTTTGCTCTTTCTCAGTGTAATTCTGGGATGTGTTTTGTTAATTTTCTGTTAATCATTTTAAAAGTTTTTTCATCAGTGGTAGCTTTTCTGTCTTAATTTGAAGAATACTGAATAGTCCCAGAAAATAGTCAGAGGGAAGCATATAAAACCCTGGCTTTGATGGAATTTGAGCTAAGAACATAATTTTTTTTAAGTTGGTATATTGCTATGAAATCAATAAAATTGGGAATATTGGGAAAATTTTTCAACAAAAATGTAGTTTATGGATCTTAAGGAATTAGCAAAGAGTAAAACATACCTTAATTTTTCAATACTTTTTTTGTTAGAAACCTGTGTTTCTTCTTTTTATGTCTGATTGGAATATTGATGCTATATTCATCATGAATATGTTCTATCTTTAGCTAGGTGCCTGGCACTTGAGAGAAAAATGAGATAGTTGCATAACTGTTATTCTTTGAAATCTTTATTTCTGGAATAAGTATTCAGAGTGGTTTTACTTCTTATGGTTCACTCTTGTACTCATGTTTGCAAAGAACAAACAAAAAACCCTGAAAATTCAGTTAAGCTAATACTCTTAATCTTGGGTAGTCAGATATTTTCTCTATGCTTCATTTATAATAATTTCAGTCTTTTTAAAAAAAATATTTTATTTGAGAGAGAGAGAGAGAGAGAGAGAGAGAGCATGAGCAGGGGGAGAGGGAGAAGCAGACTCCTACTGAGTAGGGAGCCCAATGCAAGTCTCCATCCCAGGACTTCTGGGATCCTGACCTGACCTGAGCTGAAGGCAATCCCTTAAACTGCTAAGCCACCCAGATGCCCCTAATACTCCAGTCTTAATAGTGTATATGACCTGTTTCTTTGCAGAAATGAAAAAGAACTGTGATTAGTAAAAATTCAGCTAAAGGTGGATTTAGCTAGATAAATTTAATTAAGTGGCTTTAAATAATGGCATTCACTTTCCAATTATATGAAGTAATTAATTAGGCTATTAGAATTAGCAAATGGAAATCCTTCAGTAAAGACTAGATAATTCTCTTGAAAATATCATCTGTATACAAATTAGTATTTTGTCATATTGATTCAATAAAGAACAGTGCTGGAAAAAAGTCCTTTATTTATTGTTTGTTAAGGGAATCCATTTCTAGTTCTTCAATTTATACTAAATTCTGAAATTGATTTGCCTTACTAATTGCCAGCAGTCATGCAGTTTGTCTTCAAATAGCCTTTCCCTGATTTTACAAAAGAAAGTTTGGTCTTTTGCCAATCTGATTTTTGTTACAGTGCTTTACCTGCATAACCCCCAAAGGGATAGTCTGAAATACTCAAATTGTTGGTGTATAAACTGAGAAAGTAAGTTTAATAGGATAACAAATCCTTTTGAAGTCAAATTGTTTTTATTATTATTTTCAATGAATTGAAGGAAGACTTAATTGTCAGCTTATATATATTAAAACTGATCTTTTAACAACAGATCCATATGTGGTTTTTGGAAAACACATGGAAGGAATTCAGAAAATTTACATTACTACAACAGACGTGCATTCAGATCTATTTATTTATGTGGAAAGGATTTCTTGGGACTTACATCTATAAGATGAAAAATAATGATATCAGTGCTTCTTAATTGTCTCATTCTATAGTACTCATAATATTCTACCAAATGTGATACCCATCATTCCAGCAATAATGTAACATTTATCAGTGGGTATATGAGCTAACCGGGAGAGAAAGCTCCATCTATTTAAATTTAAAAATTAAATTTATGGAGCACCTGGGTGGCTGAGTTGTTAAGCATCTGCCTTCAATTCAGGTCATGATCCCAGGAGGGATGACCCAGCACCCTGCTCAGCAGGAAGCCTGTTTCTCTTTCTCCCACTCCCCCTCTTGTGTTCCCGCTCTTGCTGTCTCTATCAAATAAATAAATAAAATCTTTTAAAAATAAATAAAATCGGGGCTCCTAGGGGACTCAGTCAGATAAATGTCTACCTTTGGCTCGGGTTATAAACGCAGCTTCCTGAGATTCAGCCCCGCATAATGCTCCTGGCTCAGAGAGGAGTCTTCTTCTTCCTCTCCCTTCCCCCCTTCCTGTTTGCTCTCTCTCTCTGTATCTGTCTCCAAAACAACAGCAACAATAACAGCAACAACAAATCCTTAGAGAAAAATAAAATATTTTAAAAATATTAAAATTATATATTTATGTTGTGTTAATGCACTGTTCAGTAACTGAAATGATAACACAATGCAGAAGAAATTTTAATATTTACAATTTTTGGTAAGGGAAGTTTTTGTATTTAAATTTTAACTTATATGGATTAAATGGCCATGAAGTGTGACAGGAAAATCCATAAATGATGTTCAGACCTAAAAATACATTAGAATAAATTCTGTGATATAAGAGTGGAAATACAAACTAAGGGAAAACAAAATAGGAAAAAAAAACCCAAAATGATATAAAATTTCTAAGTGTTAGAGAACAGCTTATTTGTGTATACAATAATGAATGGTGGTGGTTATCATACTGCTATGGCATTTAATAGTCACATTTTTTTTAAAGAATTTTTTATTTATTTGACAGAGAGAAGTACAGCCAGAGAGGGAACACAAGCAGGGGGAGTGAGAGAGGGAGAAGCAGGCTTCCCGTCGAGCAGGGAGCCCGATGTGGGGCTCGATCCCGGATCTCCGGGATCATGACCTGAGCCGAAGGCAGTCGCTCAACCAACTGAGTCACCCAGGCGCCCCTAATAGTCACATTTAAAACAATGTTATTTTAAAAAATACTTACACAGTACCAGAAATTACATATTTTATTATTTTTAGTTAACATATAACATATTATTGGTTTCCAAGGTACAGGTCTGTGTTTCATCAGTTGTATATAATACCCCGTGCTTATTACATCACATGCCCTCCTTAATATCCATCCATCACCCAGTTACCTCACCCCTCGGCCTCCCTCCCCAATAGCAACCCTCAGTTTGTTTCCCATGATTAGGAGTCTCTTATGGTTTGTCTCCCTCTCTGGCTTCATCTTGTTTTATTTTTTCTTCCCTTCCCCAGTGATCCTGTTTTGTTTCTTAAATTCCATATATGATTGAGATCATATGATAATTCTCTTTCTCTGATTAACTTATATCACTTCGTTCCATCCACATTGTTGCAAATGGCAATATTACATTTTTTTTTTGATGGCTGAAGTTTTCCATTGTGTGTTTGTATGTGTATACATACATACATACATATCACATCTTCTTTATCCATTCATCTATTGATGGACATCAGGGCTCCTTCCATAGTTTGGCTGTGGTGGACATTGCTGTTATAGACATTGGGGTACAGGTGCTCCTTCAGATCACTACATTTGTATCTTTGGGGTGGATACCTAGGAGTGCAGTTGCTGGCTCATAGACCTATTTTCAGGATTTTGGGGAACCTCCATTCTGTTTGCCAGAGTGGCTGCACCAGCTTGCATTCCCACCAACAGTGCAAGAGGGTTCCCTTTCTCCACTTTCTCACCAACACCTGTCATTTCCTGACTTGTTAATTTTAGCCATTCTGACCGGTATGAGACAGTATCTCATTGTGTTTTGATTTGTATTTCCCTGATGCTGAGTGATACTGAACTTTTTTTCATGTGTCTGTTGGCCATTTGTATGTCTTCTGCCCAGTTCTTGATTGGACTATTTGTTTCTTGGGTGTTGAGTTTGGTAAGTTCTTTATAGATTTTGGATACTAGCCCTTTATCAGATATGTGTCTCATTTTGTCAGTAGTCTTTTGGTTTTGCCGACTGAATGACATCCTAGCTGGATAAAGTATTCTTGGCTGCATATTTTTCTCATTTAGCACCATGAATATATCATGCCAGTCCTTTCTGGCCTGCCAGGTCTCTGTGGATAGGTCTGCTGCCAATCTAATGTTTCTACTATTGTAGGTTACATATCTCTGGTCCCGAGCTACTTTCAGGATTTTCTCTTTGTCTTTGAGATTTGCAAGTTTCAGTATTATATATGGGGGTGTTTACCTATTTTTATTGCCATTAAGGGGCGTTTTCTGTGCCTTCTGGATTTTGATGCCTGTTTCCTTCCCCAAATTAGGGAAATTCTCTGCTATAATTTGCTCCCGTATACCTCCTGCCCCCCCCTTTCTTCTTCTGGGGTCCCAGTTATTCCAAATATTCTTTCACTTTATTGTATCACTTATCTCTCAAATTCTCCCCTCATGATCCAGTAGTTGTTTATCTCTCTTTTTTCAGCTTCTTTACTCTCCATCATTTTGTCTTCTATATCACTAATTCTGTGTTCTGCCTCATTTATCCTAGCAGTTAGAGCCTCCATTTTTGATTAAATCTCATTAATAGCCTTTTTAATTTTGACTTTATTTGATTTTAGTTCTTTCATTTCTCCAGAAAATGATTCTCCAGTGTCTTCTATGCTTTTTGAAGTCCAGCTAGTATCTTTATTATCATTTCTCTGTTTTCTAGTTCCAATATCTAACTTCTTCTGATTTGGTCCCTGGCGGTCAGTACTGCCTCTTGTTCTCTTTTTTTGAGTTGAGTGTTTATGTGTTGTCATTCTGCCCAGAGAAAAATGATGAACAAGAGAACTAAATACTACAATGGCAACCATAACCCCAGGGAAATATATACTAAGCAAATCAGAAGAGACCCAAAACCAGAAGGAAAAAAATTTACAGGAAAAAAAAGAGAATATAATAATACAGGTGAGCAGAATCGAGCAATACACTGGATTATGTGTGTGTTTTGTTTTGTTTTTTTTAGAAAAGTGGATCCCAGTATTGTAAAGAAAGAAAAACACATATGTACAAAAATAGAATTAAATCCAGTGAAAGGATAGTATGTAACTGTTAAAACAGAAATTACACAATAAGAAAAAAAGAAAAGGAAAAATTCAACCCCAATATCAAAACAAAAGAAAGGGTATAAACAGACAGGTGACCAGAACAGAGCAGTACACTGTTTCCTGAGTGTATTTTGGTCAGTTTGTTAAAAGAAACTGCATCTCAAATGTGTAAAGAAAGAAAAAGTTATATACACAAAAATAAAATTAAATACATTGGAAGGATAGAATGTAACTGTAAAGATGAAAATTAGAAAAACTTTCCCAAATCCAAAAAACAAAGCAAGGAACCAAAAGGTAAAGAAAATAAAAAACAACAAAAAAAGAGAATATGATCAAACTGATGAAGAGAACGGGCCATACACTAGATTTTGGGTGTGTTTTGGTCTGTTGCAAGTAACTACATTCCAAAATTGTGAAGAAAGAAAAACATATATACAAAAATAAGGTTAACTATAATGAACAGATACAATGTAAGTGTAAAAATGAAAATTAAAAAGCATTTTTTAAAAAGTTGATAAAATAAGAAATTGGGGGGCATCTGGGTGGCTCAGTTGGTTGGGCAACTGCCTTCGGCTCAGGTCATGATCCTGGAGACCCAGGATCGAGCCCCACATCGGGCTCCCTGCTCGGCGGGAGGCCTGCTTCTCCCTCTCTCACTCCCCCTGCTTGTGTTCCCTCTCTGGCTGTGTTTCTCTTTGTCAAACAAACAAACAAACAAATAAATAAATAAAAAATAATTTAAAAAAAGTAAGAAATTGGTTGAAGAAAGAAAGAAAAAAATTAAGTAGAAATACCGAAGAATTGTGGGGAAAAAGCCATGAATTCTATATTCCCCTAGCACTGGACTTTTACAATTTTCATTGATGGGCAGATTTGGTCTTGGCTGGATATTCATGCTGATCTTCTGGGGGAGGGACCTGTTGCGTTGATTCTCAAGTATATTTGCCCCAGGCCGAATTGTACAGCCCTTGCCAGTGGACCAGGCTAAGTAGTTGTCTCCAGTTTGTTCTGTGTGTTGTCTTTTGTTCCCTGAAAGCTTTCCGTACAGCTTTAGAGGATGGGAATGAAAATGGCAGCCTCACAGTCTCCAGCCCCAAACTGAAAGCTTGGGCTGCCACTCCTCAGTGAGCCCTCGGAGAAAAGCAGTAAGTCATTTCTGTCTCAGGCACATGACCCCGTTTGGAATCTCCAAACCCTGCAAACTCCTGTGGCTCGCTTCTGCACAGCTCCTCCCAGCAGAGGAAGGGGGAGGGTGGTGTCTCTCCACTTCTGCCACTTGTTGGGCCCCTGCTTTGAGAGCGGGGGCCCAACTGTGCTGTGGTTTATTGTTTATGGCAACCTCTAGCTAAGAGCCCACTCATGGCCTCACTGTTTGCAGCTGGCATTGTAACTCTGTTGCGTGGGAGCTCTCCGCAGTCAGGCCCCCCTATGCCCCCTGCTGTCTTCTTGTGACCTGGAAGATCCTGAGAGGGCACTGTCCCAGCTAGGGTTCCATCCCCTCTTAGCCACCTGAGTGATGTCTCTCACTGGAGCAGATTTCTAAAAGTTCTGCTTTTGTGCTCCACTATTATATCATTTGCTGGTAGCCAGCGTATTGAGGCTCCCTCCCCTCATGGTTTATTTTCCTGTATATTGCCTTGGAATCACTTCTCTGCACCTTTTATCTTGCCAAAAGAAAGTGGTTGCTTTTCTATTTGTAGAGTTGTAATTATTCTTTTCCTAGATCTCTGATTGAGTTTGCAGGTGTTCAGAAGGACTTAGTAGCTATGTAGCTGAATTCCTGGGAGCTGATGAAATTAAGATCTCCTATTCCTCCACACTATCTTGGACTCCCAGAAAATACATTTAAACTCTTTAAATGTGTACAGAATCTTTTGTCATAACAAACATATGTAAGACATTTTTCCAGAATTTTTTTTAGAGGTTATAAGGGCAAAAACATTTGAAAGCACTGGTATATACTTGCTTTGCTACTGAATTATGCTCGTGATAGAATTATTTATCACTATTTCATTTATTGGTGTGGTTTTTTTTGGTTTTTTTTTGCCTAGCAGATGTTAGGTAAATATTCATTGGGGTGATAGTTGTTTTATCAGAGTTAATGTCAGTGAGATTAATTTCATCTCAGTTGTGTGCTGCTATATAGATTAAAATAATTTTTTGTTGTTTTACCACAAGAATTTTAAAAGCACATTTAGTTAAACCTCTTATGATGAAACCTCAAGATATACCAGAAAATTTTGTTTAGGACCTCTTTAACCTAGTTGAATTTTGTAGAAATTAGCAGCTTTAATTATGGAATAATAGGAAATTGGAGCTGCCAGAGCCTTAGAGATTGCCCAGTGACATGCTGTCATTCTCAAAGAGAAAACCAGAGTCAGAGGGTCACTTACTCAAGCTTAATTCAAGTAATTGACAGTAGAACCATATCCAACCTGTCACTACAACCTGTTGATTTTACCTCTAGACTGTCTCCTGAATTTCTCCACTTATCTCTAGTATCCTCACCCTAGTTAAGACTATCATCATCTCATTTGATATCTATTGTAGTACATCTGAGTGGTCCCCACATCCTTTCATTTACAAAGCATATCTGATCACAATTATTCCTCTTCTTAATATCTTTCAAAGATGTAACCTTGGTTATAGGAAGAAGGCTAGCCCTTTATCCTGGAAAGCTGTAACTGACCAGACCCCTGCTTGCCTGTTTGGCTTTAACCACCATTTTTGTCCCCCTTGCTCCCTGGATTCCAGTCACACAGACCTCTTCAGTTTCTCAAATGTACATGCCCATTTCTATAGTATCTGTATGCTGTTCTTGCATATATGCTTGCAGCACTTATACTCTATCCAAATGCCTACTTATCCTTCAGATTTCATCTTAGATGACACATAAGAGAATCCCATACCTCCCTTTCCCTGAGTCCTTGCAGACTAAATAGGTCCCATTGCTATATTTTTTCATCTTTACATTTTCTTTAAGACCCATATTATATTTTGTGTATTTATGTCATCATTTAGTTGAACTCTGTTTCCTTAGGTAGAGTGTAATCTGAAGGTGGAATCTACATGTATTTTGTTTACCGTTATATTCCTGTGTCTACCCCATTGCTTGGTATATATAAGGGACTTAATACTTGTTGAATGAATGATTCCTAGTTAGTTCTATTTCTACTACACCAGTGATTTTAGAGTAGCATTTTTATTTTTGAAATCTTCTTAGCCATATGCTTTATATAATTCACCCATCTGTTGATGAAGTAGCATTTGAGAAAAAATAGAATTTCAAGTTATTTATTCCTAATTTGTAAATCACACTTAAAAAAAACACCTTTTTTTCCCTTAAAAATGTGAAATCAGTAGTGCTAAATATTCTTCCTATATTGATGGAACCCAGTCACATGTTAATTTTTATTCATCAGCTCTTTCATTTATGAGTAGTTTTTGAGAGGCTAAGAAGTCATAGAATCTATTGGATATGGAATATAAAAATGCAAAGAGTTGGTGGTATTAAAATTAGTGCCTCTCAAACAGTGTTCCACAAAATAATGTTCCTGGAAATTTTACTAGATACTCTCCACCCCCTTTTTCCATCTTTCACCTGTCATTCCCCCTCTACTCCAAAGAAATAATTGGAAACACAATATACTATATCTCCTTCTCATTGAATAATAACAGTGTATATGAGCATAATGAAGCTTTTTTTTTGCCTTTAAGCAATGTTTTTTAGCCTTGTTACTGTTGACATTTTGGACTGTTAAATAATTCTTTTTTTTAATCTTTTTTTTTTTTAAGATTTTATTTATTTATTTGACAGAGAGAGAGATCACAAGTAGGCAGAGAGGCAATCGGGGGAGAGCCCTATGCGGGCCTCGATTCCAGGACCCTGAGATCATGACCTGAGCCAAAGGCAGAGGCTTAAACCTCTGAGCCACCCAGGCGCCCGTGGACTGTTAAATAATTCTTTATTGAGAATCAGGGAGAGAGAGGATGATATTCTCATCCTATATATCCCAGGGTGTATAGCAGCATCCCTGTCTTCTATCCATTAAATGCCAGTAATACCCTTCCTGTGTTGACAACAGAAAAATGTCTCCAGTCACTGCCAATAACCCCTGGAAGGAAGATCATCCCCAGTTGGGAACTACTGCCCTTTTTTTTTTTTTTTAATGATTATTTATTTATTAGAGAGAGAGAGAGGGAGTACAAGTACATACAAGTTGGGGCAGAAGAGCAGAGAAACAAGGAGACTCCCTGCTGAGAGGGGAACCTGCCTTGGAGCTCCATCCCAGCACCCTGAGATCATGACCTGAGCTGAAGTCAGACACTTAACCGACTGAGCCACCCAGGCACCCTGAGAACTGCTACCTTAAAGAGACCTGTGTTCACACTCCTCTATTTCCCAAACTTCTTTGAACTCCTTGTAATTCTCCTCATTCTTCTCTTCATCTACATACCTAATGTCCTGGGAAATGCTATTTTAAATGATTGTTTAATGAAAGTAAACTAATTCTGCTTTTAATTTTTGAGCTTTTTAGACTCCTGCTTAAAAACCCTTCAATATTTTTCATTGCACTTAGAATAAAATTCGGACTTTTTAATATGGCCTTTGTCTACCTTCCTAATCTTACCTCCTATGATTCACTACCTGCTGTTAGTTCCATCATAACCTGACTTTCAGGTCCTCAAGCATCCTATTCCTTTCCTAATATGTTATTCCCATTCCTTTTTTTTTTTTTTTTTTTTTTTTGCCTTAAAACAACAGAAATTTATCCTCTTACAGTTCTGGAAGCTAGAAGTCTGGAAGCAAGGTATCAGTAGGGCCATGCTCTTTCTGTAAAGTCTAGAGGAGCTGGCCATCAATCCTGTGCATTCATTCCTTGGCTAGCTGCTGTATTATTCCAGTCTCTACTTCTTTCTTCATATGACATTACCCTTATGCAGCTGTGTATCTCTTCTCTTTTTTTTTTTTTAAGTTTTTAATTTAAATTTAATTAGCCAAGGTATAGTACATCATTGGCTTTTGATATAATGTTCAATGATTCATTGAACCAGTGCTCATCATATATCTTGCCTTCTTTAATGCCCAATCACACACTTACCCCATGCCCCTACCCACCCCCTTTTCATAATCCTTAATTTGTTTCCTGGAGTCTCATATGGTTTGTCTCCCTCTCTGATTTCTTCCCATTCTTTTCCCTCACTCCCTGTTTTTTTGTTTTTTGTTTGTTTGTTTGTTTTTATTCACATATAATGTATTATTTGTTTCAGGGGTACAGGTCTGTGATCCATTAGTGTTAGACAAATCACAGCACTCACCATAGCACATACCCTCCTCAGTGTCCATCACCCAGCCACCCCATGTTTCCCACCTGCCTCCCTTCCAGCAACCCTCAGTTTGTTTCCTAAGATTAAGAGTCTCTGATAGGGTGCCTGGGTGGCTCAGTGGGTTAAAGCCTCTGCCTTCGGCTCAGGTCATGATCTCAGGGTCCTGGGATCGAGGCCCACATCGGGCTCTCTACTCAGCAGGGAGCCTGCTTCCTCCTCCTCTCTCTGCCTGCCTGTCTGCTTACTTGTGATCTCTGTCAAATAAATAAATAAATAAATAAATAAATAAATAAATAAATGAATGAATGAATGAATGAATGAATGAATGACTGAATAAATAAATAATCTTTAAAAAAAAAAAGAGAGAGCCTCTTATGGTTTGTCTCCCTCTCTGGTTTCATCTTGTTTCATTTTTCCCTCCCTCCTCCTATGATCCTCTGTCTTGTTTCTCAAATTTCTCATATCAGCGAGATCAAATGATAATTATCTTTCTCTGTTTGACTTATTTCGCTTAGCAAATACCCTCTAGTTCCATCCATGTTGTTGCAAATGGCAAGATTTTGGGTTTTTTGATGGTGTTATTCCCATTCTTGAGAATCGTTTTGCCCTTGCTTTTTCTTGTCCTTTAGGTTCAGGTTTCAGATTATACATCATTTCCTATGAAGAAGTCTTTTCTGACCATCTCTTACCCTACCAAAAGGATAGCTGTCCATCCCAGTACCTACCTTCCATCTCATACCCTATTGCCTTCCCAACACTTTGCAGTTTGTAATTCAGTGTTTATTTGTGTTGGTTTCTTTCTGTCTCAGTCATTTAGAATGCAGACTCTATAAGGGATAGGAGACATATCTGTCTTGTTTATCATTATATATATATCCCCATCATTTAGCACAGAACCTAGCATCTAATAGAGCACAATAGTTATTTGTTGAATAAATCAATATTTAATTTATCACTGTGTTTCTGTTACAGGATTAAACTCGGAGCTAAAATTTTATTGAGATATAATTTTATTGAGATATAATTCAGATACTATAAATTTTACCCTTTAAAAGTATATAATTTAAGAGTTTCTTATATATTCACAAATTTCTGTAACTGTCCCCCTTACCTGATTCCACAACATTTTTATCACTCCTTATTCCCACCTTCCCCCACCCCTGCCAACTACTAATCTATATTCCACCTCTGTGAATTTATCTGTTCTGGACATTTCATATAAATGAAATATAGTTCTTAGTGCCTGGCTTCTCTCCCTTTACGTAATGTTTGCAACATTTATCCATGTGGTACTTCATTCTTAAGGCTGAATAATATTCCATTATATTGATAGGCCATATTTTGTTTACCCATTCCATTATATGAATAGGCTATATTTTGTTTATCCATTTGTTTATCCATTCATCAGTTGATAGATACTTGGATTCTTCTCACTTTTTAGCTCTTAAGAATTATGCTGCTATATTCCCAAAAAACAAGAGCCTAGGGCCAGACATTTAAAGAAGAGTTAATACCTATTCTTCTGAAACTGCTCCAAGAAATAGAAATGGAAGAACTTGCATACGCATTTTATGAGGCCAGCATTACCTTGATCCCAAATCCAGACAAAGACCCCATCAAAAAGGAGAATTACAGACCAATATCCCTGATGAACATTGATGTAAAAATTCTCACCAAAATGCTACTCAGTAAGATCCAATAGTATATTTAAAGGATTGTTCACCACACCAAGTGGGATTTATTCCTGGGCTCCAAGGTTGGTTCACCTTCTGCAAATCAATCAATGTGATACAATACATTAATAAAAGAAAAAATAAGAACCATACGATACTCTCAGTAGATGCAGAAAAAGCATGTGACAAAGTACAGCATACTTTCTTGATCAAAATTCTACACAGTGCAGGGATAGAGGTCAGGAACACAACAGGGATGACCCCTATCACCACTGCTATTTAACATAGTACTAGAAGTCCTAGCCTTAGCAATCAGACAAGACGAAATAAAAAGCATCCAAATTCGGCAAAAAGAAGTCAAACTCTCACTCTTTGCAGAGGATATGATATTTTATGTGCAAAATCCAAGACTCCACCCCAAAACTGGTAGAACTCATACAGGAATTCAGTAATGTGTCAGGATAGAAAAATCCATGCACGGGGGCACCTGGGTGGCTCAGTTGGTTAAGCGACTGCCTTCAGCTCAGGTCATGATCCTGGAGACCCAGGATCGAGCCCCACATCGGGCTGCCTGCTCAGCGGGAAGCCTGCTTCTCCCTCTCTCACTCCCCCTGCTTGTGTTCTCTCTCTGCCTGTGTTTCTCTCTGCCAAATAAATAAAATCTTAAAAAAAAAAAAATCCATGCATGGAAATAAGTTGCATTTCTATACACCAACAACAAGGCAGAAGAAAGAGAAATTAAGATATTGATCCCATTTACAGTTGCACCCAAAACCAAAGATACCTAGGAATAAATCTAACTGAAGAGGCAAAGAGTCTGTACTCAGAAAACTATAGAGTACTCATGAAAGAAATGGAGGAAGACACAAAGAAATGGAAAAACATTCCATGCTCATGGATTGGAAGAACAAATATTATGAAAATGTCTATGGGGTGCCTGGGTGGCTCAGTTGGTTAAGCCACTGCCTTCAGCTCAGGTCATGATCCTGGAGACCCGGGATCGAGCCCCACATCGGGCTCCCTGCTCGGCGGGAAGCCTGCTTCTCCCTCTCTCACTCCCCTTGCTTGTGTTCCCTCTCTGGCTGTGTTTTTCTCTGTCAAATAAATAAATAAAATATTTTTAAAAAAAGAAAAAGAAAAAGAAAATGTCTATGCTACCTAGAGCAATCTACACATTTAATGTAATCCCTATCAAAATGCCATCAACTTTTTTCAAAGAAATGGAACAAATAATCCTAAAATTTATATGGAACCAGAAAAGACCCCAAATAGCCAGAGGAATGTTGAAAAAGAAAACCAAAGCTGGTGTCACCACAATTCAGGACTTTAAGCTCCATTACAAAGCTATAAACATCAAGACAGTATGGTACTGGCACAAAAAGAGACACAGAGATCAGTGGAACAGAGTAGAGAGCCCAGAAATGGACCCTCAACTCTATGGGCAACTAATCTTCCACAAAGCAGGAAAGAATGTCCAGTGGAAAAAGACAGTCTCTTCAACAAATGGTATTGGGAAAATTGGTCAGTCATGTGTGCAAGAAGGAAACTGGACCATTTCCTTACACCATGCACAAAAATAGACTAAAAATGGATGGAAGACCTCAATGTGAGACAGGATTCCATCAAAATCCTTGAGGAGAACGCAGGCAGCAACCTCTTCGACCTCAGCTGAAGCAACTTCTTCCTGGAAGCATTGTCAAAGACAAGGGAAGCAAGGGCAAAAATGAACTATTGGGACTTCATCAAGGTCAAAAGCTTTTGCACAGCAAAGGAAACAGTCGACAAAACCAAAAGACTACTGGTAGAATGAGAGACATATCAGATAAAGGGCTAGTATCCAAAATCTAGAAAGAACTTATCAAACTCAACACCTAAAGAACAAATAATCCAATCAGAAAATGGGCAGAAGACGTGAACAGACATTTATGCAAAGAGGACATCCAGATGGCCAACAGACACATGAAAAAGTGCTCAACGTCACTCAGCATAAGGGAAATACAAATCAAAACCACAGTGAGATACCACTTCACACCAGTCAGAATGGCCAAAATCAACAGTCAGGAAATGATAGGTGTTGGCAAGGATGCAGAGAAAGGGGAATCCTCCTACATTGTTGGTGGGAATGCAAGCTGGTGAAGGCACTCTGGAAAACAGTATGGAGGTTCCTCAAAAAGTTGAAAATAGAGCTCCCTATGACCCACCAGTCACACTCCTGGGTATTTACCCTTAAAGATACAAATGTAGTGATCCAAGAGGGCATATACACCTGAATGTTCACAGAGACAATGTCCACAATATGGCAAACCATGGAAAGAGCCTAGATGTCCATCAACAGATGAATGGATAAAGAAGACCTGGTATATTTATATACAATGGAATACTATGCAGCCATCAAAAAACCTGAAATCTTACCATTTGCAACTACGTGGATGGAACTAGAAAGTATTATGCTATGTGAAATAAGTCAGTCAGAGAAAGACAATCATATGATCTCTCTGATATGAGGAATTTGAGAAACAAGACAGAGGATCATAAAGGAAGGGAGGGAAAAATGAAACAAGATGGGACCAGGGAGGGTGACAAACCCATAAGATTTTAATCTCAGGAAACAAACTGAGGGTTGGTTGGGGGAGGGGAGAAGGGATAGAATGACTGGGTAATGGACTTTGGGGAGGGTATGTGCTATGGTGAGTGCTGTGAATTGTGTAAGACTGATAAAACAATCACAGGCCTGTGCCCCTTAAACAAATAATACATTATACGTTAATTTTAAAAAAGTATGCTGCTATAGACATGTGTAAGTTTTTGTATAAACATGTTTTCACTTCTCTTGGGTGTATATCTAGAAGCGGAATTGGTAAATCATATGGTAACTCTACATTTAGTTTTTTGAGGAATTGCCAAACTGTTTTCTAACATGCTTACACCATTTTTACATTCCCACCAGCAATGTGTGAAGGTTCCAGGTTTTCCTCATTCATGTCAACACTTGTTATCGTCTGTCTCTTTTTTAATCATAGCCATCCTAGTGGGTATGAAGTGGAATTGTGGTTTTGATTTGCATTTCCCTAATTGATGATGTTGAAATGTTTTCATATGCTGCTGGCCGTGTGTGTGTGGGTGTGTGTGTGTGTGTGCAAAAAAAAAGAAATATATATATATGTTCATTCAGATTCTTTGCCCATTTTTTAATTGGGCTATTTGTCTTTTTATTGTTGAGTCCTAAGAGTTCTTTATATATTTATATATTCTGGATACTAGACCTTATCTGATATGTGGTCTGTTTTAACCCATTCTGTGGTGGTTCTTTTGTGGTGGTTCTTTTACTTTCTTCATGGTGCTCTTTTAAACACAATTTTTTAAAATTTTGATGATGTCCAATTTATCAAAACTTCTTCTCTCATCCCTTCTGTGTTTTGTGTTGTATCTAAGACACCATTGCCTCATCTAAGGTTATGAAGGTTTATGCCTGTTTTCTTTTGAGAATTTTACAGTTTTAGCTTTTACATTTAGGTCTTTGATCCATTTAGCCTTCAGTGTCTTATAGATCTGGAAACTAAGAACATTGAATATTGTAATAAAAAGTTGAATGGAACATATAAGATATTTGAAGAAATTAATAATGGTTTTAAGAAATTGGTTTTTGTGGGACACCTGGGTGGCTCAGTTGGTTAAGCGACTGCTTTCAGTTCAGGTCATGATCCTGGAAACCCGGGATCGAGCCCCGCATTGGGCTTCCTGCTTGGCTTCTCTCTCTCTCAGTCCCTCTGCTTGTGTTCCCTCTCTGGCTGTGTTTCTCTCTGTTAAATTGGTTTTTGAGAGAGTGCATATGAAAGATAACACTTCTATAAAAACAAAAATATTCCCAGGGCAGCTGGGTGTCTCAGTTGGTTGAGTGTCCAATGCTTGGCTTCAGTTCAGGTCATGATCCCCAGCATGGTGAGACTAAGTCCTGCATTGGGCTTTGCACTGAGCAGGGAGTCTGCTTGAGTTTCTCTCTCTTCCCCCTTCTCTTGCTCATGGGTGTGTGCATACTCTCTCTTTCAATCAAATAAATAAATCTTAAAAAAATAGAAATATTCCTGGCAATTGCTGTAAAAAGCACTTGGTGATGGTTCCTATGCAGTAGGGATGTTTTTCCTTGATTAGTACTCTTAGAGTCATTTGCTGTTAATTTACTAATTTGGGGGGTAGATGAGAAAGAAATTTTCTGCATCTGTAAATTTGAGGTAAAATTTTAACTATAATAACAAGTGACAAATCTCTCCCTCATTCGTTCATTCACATTCATATTCTCTCTCTCTCTCTCTCTCTCTCTCTCTCTCATATAACTGACTGGATTAATATTTATTTAACTCACAGCAAAAGGTTCTCTACAGCAGTGTTCTCTGAGTCATAATTCACCAGTTCTGGATTTTTTTCCACCCCTTTGTCTGCCTTTTTTTTTTTTTTTCCTGCTGATGCTAATCTTGTTATTGTTGATACATCTTGCTAAGATTTACAGTTATATATGTTACCCTTTTTTAAAGTAGGCTTAGTCTTTTGAGATTAATTATTGAAATCAGAACATGTTAAATAAATTCATTGTATTAGTGTATGTGGGCTCCGATTACAGAATACCATAGATTTGTGGCTCAATCAGGAGAACTTTCTGTTCTCACAGTTCTGGTAGACTGAAAGGCAAGGTCAGGTGCAGGTTTTTCTGGTAAGGCCCCTCTTTCAGGCTTGCAGAAGGCCTTCTGGCTGATTTTCACATGCCTTTCCTCAGTGTTTACTGAGGGTATCTCTAATGTCTCTTTTCTTATAAGGACACCTGTCCTGTCCTTCAGACATCATTTAATCTTAATTATCCCCTCAAAGGCCGTGTCACATTGGGGATTAGGGATTCAACATGTAAATTTTGGGAGGTGGTGGCTATACTGTTCAGTCCATAACACTTAAGAAACACATCATAGTAATTTTTATATTCATTATTTTATAATAAAATATAGGGGGTTTCTATAAGTCTTACATTGTTACGGGAGAGGGGGGAATATCTCATGTTATCTAAAGGCATTCTACACCTGTATTTTCTTAACTGTACAACAAGGAAAATCGGCTGGTTGATTTCTGAACACAAAAATTCTGTTTCTCTAAGAGTTATTGATTTCTAATATTATTTCTAACATTATTCAGCAGATAGGTTATAGTTATAGGAAGATTCTTATAATAGAAATTGATGTTCTGTAAAATCAGCATTCTACCAACTTCTTATAACAGTGTGAAAGACTTAATCATCCTGTGTACCTCTAAATTCTTAGTTCTAACTCTCTTCAACTGGCTATCCTGGTTAGGTTTTACTATGTACAATTTAAAGATTTGGATGCAACATGTTCCTTTTTTTCTACCACTTAATAATACTCTTTATATAATGTAATTTATTACTTATGAGTATATTTCATTGTAATAGATTCAAATAATATCAATAGTAAGTATAGATAGCAAAATGTGAGATTTCCTCTCATACCTACTCCTTCAAATGAGATAACCACAATTAACAGTTTAGTATGCATCCTTCCAATCTTCTTTCTATGAATGTACATTTGAGTATTGTTTTATACACATTATCTTTTCATAAATGAGATCATGCTGTCTATATTTTGTTATTTGAATTTTTCATCAACAGTGTGTCTTGGGATTTTCATACATACTGGGATGTATGTGTATCTTTTTTAAGTGGCAGCATAGTGTTATATGATATATTATAATTTGATTAACTGTTTCCCTCTTGTTGAATGTGACTTTGTTTTCTTTATCACTATTAAAAACCATGTTACATGAACATCCTTGCACATACAACCTTTTGTGCAGAGATTCCTTTAGAATATATATATATATATATTTTTTTTTTTCCCTTAAAGATTTTATTTATTTGACGGAGAGAAACACAGCCAGAGAGGGAACACAAGCAGGGGGAGTGAGAGAGAGAGAAGCAGGCTTCCCACCAAGCAGGGAGCCCGATGTGGGACTTGGTCCCAGGTCTCCGGGATCATGACCTGAGCCGAAGGCAGTCGCTCAACCAACTGAGCCACCCAGGCACCCCTAGAATATATTTCTTATATGTGGGATTAATGCACTGAATATTTTGATGGCTATTTTCTGATTGCCTTCCTAAATGGCTTTTTACATTTATATTCCCACCAATAAGGAGTGAGAGTTCATTTACCTTTACCATTGCTGAAATAATATTTTAAAACTTATTTCAATCTGAGGCTTTAAAGAGTATATTTTATTATTTTGAAGTCACATATAACTGATATATGAAATGTTAAGGATCCTTTTTGGCCATTTGTATTTTTCTATGAATTACTCAAATTTACTAATTTTTCTTGTGGACCATCTTTTTAATAATGATTTGTAAGACATTTTTGCAGTTTGTTTTGCATGTGAATCCTTTATTTGTAATGTTGTAGATATGTTTTCCCTGTCTCTTGCTTGTCTTTTAAGTTTGCTTATGGTATCTTGTGGAATGGAGATTTTTCATTTTGTGAGAATGTTGGTCATTCCCTCTATTACCTGTTTTGTGCAGTGTTTAGGAAAACTTTCCCCATGTAGAGTTGTTTGATTTTTTTCTAGTTATTTTATAGCATTGTTTCTTTAACTCCATTTGGGGTTTATTTAAATGAATGGCTCAGCCCTGTTTTTTATATGGTCCATTATTTTCTCAATGATTTGAAGCACCCTTTGTCTTACTCTTAAATCCCTATGAACCCGATTTCCCCAAAGTGGACTGTTGCTGTGAAACCTTTTGTAAGTCAAAATGATGTGAAGATGCAGTTATCAATAATTCATATAGAAACATTTTTTAGTGTTCCTAGAACCAAAAAATATCCTTTCTTAGGCTTTTCTGATACCTTAGGACATACTTTGCTAACAGATGCACAAAATAAATTGAGGTAAAGCACAGATGCTCACAGACATGATTCAAAGTTGTGGTGGTTTGGTAGTGAGATGCTGAGTGCAGTTCCCAGGGAAGGAGCTTGGTGGTGCCACTCTCACTGCCCAGGGTGCTTGCTCCCTTTGTAAAGACTTGCTACAAAACAAATGCTGAAAACTCTTTTTATTTTTTAAACAGAAATCCTCTACAGATTTCTTTTCAGTTAACAAAAACAGGTACTCATGTTATGTCTTCTGTAAAAGAAAAGTGGTGTTAACTCAAACTTTCAAAAATGGGGGGTACCTGTATGTGCAGATATATTTTTATATATACTTCTTTCCTCTTCTCTCTCTTTTTGCCATTACTTTTTAGTGTTGTTGTAACCTTACTCTACTCTCTTCAGATTTGTGGCTATTAAGTTATACGTGAAACAGAAATCTACGTAAGAGACTACTGGTATTTTAGGTAAAACATGAGTGGAATGTTCCTGCTTTAAGCATACATAAAATTTATTATATGTTTTAGTTCCTCAGAGGCTTATTTAGATTTTTTGGTTTCTAGGCTCTTAGTAATATTTTATTTTATTTTTAATATTTTGTGTATTTATTTGAGGGAGAGAGAGAGAGAGAGAGAGAGAGAGAGCAAGCACAAGAGGGGTTGGGGAGGGGCAGAGGGAGAGGAGGAGTAGGCTCCTCACTGAGCAGTGAGCTTGATGCAGGACTTGATCCCTGGACCCTGGGATTATGACCTGAGCAAAAAGTAGATCCTTAACCAACTGAGCTACCCAGGAGTCCCTCTTAGTAATATTTTAAATATTTGATATTGAATATGTGACCTATATATGAATATTAGTATGTTAAAATTATTTTTTTTAAAATAGCAGATAAATTTAAATTGCTTTGGTGAACAACTTTGTTCTCTTAATAGAGAAACAAAGTGAATATGACCAAGCCTGTGTTTTGCTTTTGGGTTTTCTTTCCTAACAATAAAACAAAGAATAAAATAAAAATGAAAACAATGGGTTGTAAAGTAGAATGAGATATCACTCATATTAAATCAGCTATAGCTGTATGCTATTATAAGAGCAGTATCTCTTACTATGGATCATCTCTAAGTTCACTTTAAAATGAAGCTTTAACCTGCTTTATGCTTTGTAAAAATAGTTCACAGTGGCCTTGGGCAGCTATAGCCTTTATTGTACCTAAATTACAGCGCTTACGTGAGGAACTTGAAGTGACCACCTTTTCTATACTGCAAAATCAGTAGAATGCTACTATTATCTATTAAGTTATTAAGCTAATATTATCTATTAAGTTCTAAAGCATAAGAAATAGAGTAGATATATAAATAAGTCAAAGTTTTGTGTAGTGATAATTTTTCTTTACATTTGTGTTATTCAAATTGAATAGATTTGACATGCTTTTTAGCACTTCATTTTAAATTCTTGTTTTTCTTTAAAGTATCTCTGGTACAAAGAATATGTACATTTGTGTATTGCATATTACTCAGGGAAATACTGTTTCTCTTATTTCTAGACAGATGAATTGTTTAAGGGTTTTGGGGATTGCATTAAGATTTGAAGCACCTGGGGAACATAAAAGGACCTGTACTTTTTCTACACATTTCAAGCTTAGATTGCCCCAGAGATCCAGAAATAGGATAGTTCCCAATTATGATTAGCATCTGGAATCTAGGCAGATCTCACTTGGATGAGAAACATACCCTTTTAGGTTTGGGGATTCCTAAAGCTACATATATCTGTACTTATGGTATTCAGTAAATTGATAGCTATATAACAGAACTCACGAAGTGGATCTGGCTTGCAGAGGCATATACTGATTGGACTCTACTATGTTTTTAAAATATCCAGATTTGTGGCTTTTCCTGAAAACTGGAAGATGTGACAACTTTAAGCCTGTCACCATAGGGCAGCAACGAGCTAGATGGACATTGTGCTCTCACTTGCCAGAATCCATACCACTCCTTAACCTGACGGTGTCATTTGTCATTTATCACCATACTTATAAAATCATCCATTTGCTCAACTCATTTGTGTTCCTCCTCAGCAACTGTAGGCTTAAAATAATGTAATTTATAACCATTAGTCTCTCTATTTTTTTTTTCTGTATCTGGTGCAGCTAAGTGAAAATGAGTGGAAAACAATTTAATATAGTAGAAACAATCAACTCATTTTTTTCCAGGAACATATTATATACTCATGTCTTCATTTTCTGTTCCCTTTTGTATGCCCTAAAATATTTACTCTTGCTAAATCCTACTCATTTCAACACTCAACACCTTGAATCTTCCTTGCTCACATATGTCTATAGTAGTGTCTTCTCCTGAAGTTTTAGAACACTTATTTTTTTCACCACTATAAATTTAGTATTATAGTAGAGATTTAGTCTCATTCAGTTTAAAAATGACTGTGTTCCTATGAAAAGGCCTTTCATTAGTCTTTACTTAATATGATTCACAGTTCATTGTTGTCATTTTGAAGAATAAAGAAGGTAGTACCTCTCAACTTTATTTCCCTAGTTTTCTTAATTGGCCTTTGGATATCATATTTCTTATTATTTTTTTATTAACATGTAATGTATTTTTGCTTCAGGGGTACAGGTCTATGAATTATCAGTCTCACACAATTCACAGCACTCACCATAGCACATACCCTTCCCAATGTCCATAACCCAGCCACCCTATCCCTCCTCTGCCATCCCCCAGCAACCCTCAGTTAGTTTGCGGAGATTGAGTCTCCTATGGTTTGGATATCATATTTAAATACTGTTTTATTTGCTTTCAGTTACAGATGAGGACACGGTAAAGAGGTATTTTGCCAAGTTTGAAGAAAAATTTTTCCAAACCTGTGAAAAGGAACTTGCCAAAATCAACACATTTTATTCAGGTGAGTTGTTTTTTGGTATAACATGCAGGGGACAATTTCTGCTGCTGAGGAAAGAAAAATTATGCCATGTCAGTATTTAACATTCTGATTGTCATTTTTAAATTGGGGCTTATTTTTCCTCCTGTACTGTACTTAGGGATATTTTCTTTAGCTGGGGTAGGAACACATCTAGTCCCTCAATATTTAAGCCTAATACAGTCATTCCCTAGATTCTGTTGCAGTTGCAAGCATTTAGGAACTTCATTGTGAACCAGTACTTTGATAGAACTTTGCTAAAGTCCAGTCTGAAGCTTCAGAAGAATCAGAAATTTGATTTTATTATTTCAGAGCTGAATTAGACAATTCCTCCTTATTAATTACATTACTTTGCCTTTCCATTGTATGGAATGTTCCTTTCTATCTCCCTAGAGCGTTGTCTCCAGAGTGACATCTATAAGATGCTGTTGGAGTTGAGAAGGAAATACTAGAACTTCTATTTATTTATACCTGACCCTTTAAAATTCTGTTTTTTATGTTTATTTTTATACTGTCCTACTCCTTTAGTATCTCTTTTTTCATCTTAAAAGCTCAGGTTTCTTGATTCCCTCATCTGTTCCAGTTGACAAACACTGCCCCCCACCCCGAATTACTTCCCTCTTCATCAGTTATCTTAACCACTTGTCCCTTGTGCTTTTAATTTTTTTAAAGATTTTATTTATTTGACAGAGAGAGAGAGATCACAGGTAGGCAGAGAGGCAGGCAGGGAGAGAGGGAGAAGCAGGCTTCCCGCTGAGCAGAGAGCCTGATGCAGGCTTCGATTTCAGGACCCTGAGATCATGACCTGAGCCGAAGGCAGAGGCTTAACCCACTGAGCCACCCAGGCACCCACCTTGTGCTTTTTAATCTCACCCTCGTTGCCTTGTAATGCTTCTGCCAGTGAAACTCCAACTGTAGACCAGCCCGGCCTTTTACCTTCTTTACGCCTACCCACAGGCTATTTAGGATAGCCAGCAGAAAAAAAATCACAGCGGAACAAACTTGAACCGGTATAAATTCACTGATAGATTCTTAACTGTGTCCTCAAATCTTCCCATGGGTCCTAATCAGTGTCCCTTTCCATACTCCAAAGTGGGTTTGTTTTGTTTTGTTTGTTTTTTAAGTAGGTTTCACACCCGGCACGGGGTCCAAACTCATGAACCCACAACCCTGGGATCAAGAGTCAGATGCTCAACCAACTGAGCTACGCAGGTTCCCCTCCCCCTTTCTCAACCCAATACCATTCTCTTGAATTCTCTGACCCCCACCCTCTTCTCCATCATGCTCATTATAACCCCCTACTTTACAGATAAATAGAAAGGACTTCAGGGGCTCCTGGATGGTGCAGCTGCTTAAGCCTCTGACTTTTGGTTTTGTCTCAGGTCCTGATCTCAAGGTCATGGGATCAAGCACTGCCTTAGACTCTGAACTCAGCACAGAATCTGTTTGAGTTTTTTTCTCCCTCTCCCCCAGCACACACACTCTTTCTCTAAAATAACTTTTTTTTAGAAAACTAAAGAACTTAAGCTCCTGTTGTATATAATACATTTGCAGATCTATGCCCCTCCTCTTAGTGCTTGTTGACATGCTTACCCTTAATTTTTTTCCTCCAATCTTTTTTGAAAAGATATCCCCCCTTAGTCTGTGACAAATCTCTACAACTGCTAACTGAATTTTAGCTCCTCAAGACCTTGCTCTAGTAATTATTTCTTCTAAGAATTAGTAAATAAATGCATTGTTGACTTCCCCTTTTACAGGTTTAGTCTCCTTAGCAAGTCACTCCCTTCTAGTAAGAAAGGAAACAAATACCTTAATTCTATGTGCTTCTCTCATCTTTCACATATGGATGGACTTCAGTCAAAGAGAGCAATTTATGCAGAAGCACAGAGCCATGAAAGGACACAGTATATATGCATGTCCTTTGCACTACACTGTAAGCACCTAGAATGCAGAGACAAAATAGAAATATTATTTGAAACTGCAATGGATAGGATAGATTTTCAGCAAGGGAAAAATGTACAGAGAAATTGTAGTGTGGAAAAACAAAGATAATTTCCAGTTGGGAGTTAGGAAGAAAAGAGGAACAAACAGTATAGACAGAAGGAGAGGGCCACCATGAAGAATGAGGAAGAGGAAACTAAAAGAGAAAGGCATTTCCAGGGAAAAGAGTGGTTTTATTTATTTTTTTATTTTTATTTTTTAAAGATTTTATTTATTTACTTGACACAGAGAGAGAGATCACAAATAGGCAGAGAGGGAGGAGGGAGCAGGCTCCCTGCTGAGCAGAGAGCCCATTGCGGGCCTTGTTCTCAGGACGCTGGGATCATGACTGAGCCACCCAGGCACCTGGAAGGAGTGTTTAGACTGAGAAAGGCATATAGTATATGACCTAAGGCTGTAAATGTAAAATATAAAAGGTTAAGTTAATTAGAGAAGAATCTCTGAGCCCAATTCTCTGTGGATAATTTAGACCAGAAAGAATACATAATGCTTCTTGGTATACAAAGCAAAAGAAATCTATTCTTAACAATAGATACATATTTGTTATATGTTGAGTTATAGCAAAAACCATATACTAATTGTGACCCATTACACCTAGTAGGATATATGTGTTTTATGTATGTTTGTATGCATATATATGCATATATACTGTATGTATATACAGTTTATTTAAACAGTTCACATTTTTTTCATGGAATAATTTCCTTACTATGTGTAATATAGTCTGTTTTCTGTATTTCTGTTTGATTTATAAAATGCTGATTTATGATCCACACCATTGATTTTATTACCCCATATTGGGTTACAACCCTAGTTTGAAAAATGGTATCCTAGATTTGTTTCTCAAAAATAATTTAAGGCTTTTTACTATTAAAAAATTGGAGGCTATGATTATGAATGACTTTTTCTGTATGTGTTGGCAGGGCCAGTGGGGCATGCCTCTTGATGTCACCACAGAGTGGGTACAAATTGATAGTCTTCAGACTAATTTTTTGCCAGGTCAGGAAGTGATGGGTAATATGAAGACATGATTGACAGAAACAGAATTTGGCAGTTATCCTAGACAATATCGTTTTTTTCCTTATTTAGCTACCTTCTCCATGGCAGATTGTCTTATGGACTGCAATTCTCAGACAGTAGGGCACAGAAAAACTATAAATATATATATGAGTTCGCTTGTAAACCTACCTGCATCCATTTGTATCTCATAGTGGTCAGCTAAAAATGGTCACTTTTAAGTGAGATATAGTCTTGATTGAAGCTTCTTAATACCCCAAACAAAATGCTATAAAAGCTAAACAAAGCAAAATGAATACTATTAAAATGTAGATACTTATTTTCATATCAGTTCTATTATCTACCAATTACATTTTGGATTTTTGATCCTTCCTGTTTTTTTTTTAGAAGAAGTTTACTGTTTAACCTTTCTAGACCTCCATGTCCTTGCTTGTTAAAATGAACAAATTGATTCCCAGCCCTTTGGGATCTACCTGTGAGGATTCAGAACCTGTTGTCAGTATTTAACAAAACCTGATGTAAATCATTTTATTGCTCTTTATGTTTTATTACATATTT
Organism: Spilogale gracilis; assembly: GCA_004023965.1. NCBI lineage: Eukaryota > Metazoa > Chordata > Mammalia > Carnivora > Mephitidae > Spilogale > Spilogale gracilis. The sequence continues at coordinate 137,056 of PITA01000741.1, forward strand.
TTGGTTAATAAGATATAAGCATTTATATTAATAAAATCTTTTTTTTACATTTTAAAAAATATATTTATTTTAGAGAGGAGGAAGAGAGAGTGCATGCGTCAGGAGAGAGGGAGAATCCTCAAGTAGGACTCCCCCACTGGGTGCAGAGCCCAGCACAGGGCTTGATCCCAGGACCCATGAGATCACCAGCTGAGGTAAAACGTAGAGTTGAATGCTTAACTTACTAAGCCACCCAAGCGCTCTAATAGGTTTAATATTTGAAGAGCATGGAAGGGAAGGGAAGTTTTTTTAAAGGAAGGCTCTTTTGGTGATAACATCACTAATCACTGAAGTCCCCTAGGTCTCTTCTAAAATGACATCAATCTTGAAAACTGTAGTGTAAGAAATCTCTTTTGTGGTCATCAGTAATGTTTTTATCCATTGGTAATATTAATCACTAGTTACAACATCTTTCTCTTTGCTAGAACCAGTTTGCTTTCTGTCTCCATTCAAAATACTTTACTTCTAAGCAGTGTCTTTATGTGCCTGTATAAAAACAAAATCTTAGAACTTTATCTTAGAACTTGGACTGCTAGAGAAAAGTTTTTCCTGTTGCTTTTAATATTCCACAATTAAAACAGGCCAGGCCTTTCTTTCTTTTCTTTTTCTTTTTTTCTTTTCTTTCTTTTGGTTGGAATGTTTTAAATAGTTAGGGGCTTTTCCCTTTGTTTCTAAACAGTCTCGGGTTTTTTTTTGTTTTGTTTTGGTTTTTTACCTGTCCTAATTTTTTGGCTTCAGTTATTATGACTTCACAGCACTGTTATGAGCTTTTCCTTTCTTTACCAAAAGAGAGGGATAAGGGAAGGAGAGAAATTGTAGTAGTGTTATTTATAAGTATAAGAATTATGGCGATAGAAGCAGATTTATTTCTTGGCTGTAAAATATTTTCAGGCTTCATATATATTTAAGACCAATTGGGTAATAGTTACTCAAAACTATTCCTGTTACAGCTATTCCTATAATCCTGTTATGTGTTTTTCTTTATTCTTACTGAATTTAAGGCATTTATATATTATACCACTGAGTGTGTATAATAAAACATAAACATCTTTCTCACTGAAATACTGAATATCATTTTACAAATGATTATATTGTTTCTAGTACCCACATAGCTAAATTATAACTTAATGGCTGTTTTAGCTCTTTGCTTATAATTCTGTAAAGACATGAATTAAGTATATATTAATTAGGGTGATCATAGGTCTGTAGTATTGTTTAAAATTCCCATTGTCTTATTGTTTTTTCCTACACTGTGATTCTTTTAAGTTTATTGCAACAGAAACCATTTCTTAAGAGCTATTAAAGAATGAGTGTTGGGAGGTTGGTTAGGAGAGAAGTAAGGGACTTCAGTGATTAGTATTTCAAAATGATTTCTCCTCTATTTCTGTATGGGAACTTGGACTGCTAGAGAAAAGTTTTTCCTATATATTCATTAAGTCAGTAAACATGGATTGAGCCTACCATATACAAGTTATTAAAATTACAGAGATGATAATGATACTCCACACAAAAGTTTATAGTTGAATGTTAATAGCATAATTTATATAGTAAAAAAATTAGAAACAACTCAAATGAATTAAAGTAACCAGACTGGCTTACTTTCTTGTTAACATATCTGGTGAAAATTAAAATTACAATTATTTATGTCCTATCCAGTGTCCACCATCCTTCCCTTCTACCTTTTAATAGTTGAAAACCAGGGAAGGAGAGGGAGGTTTTTTAAAGCAAGGTTCCTTTTTGGTGATAACATTACTAATCCCCGAAGTCTCCTAGTTCTTTTTAAGGCTAGTAAGATTTTTTTTCTTTCTAAAACTGATAAAATGGGGAATGTCTCTGGTCCTGGAGTAACAGTTGCAGGATGGCATCTTCATAAAAAAGCTATCATCTAAATTAATGTTCTTTTAAGCTGTAAGTTATGACCCAGTACATGGGTCAGGAAATTAAAATACATGGGGTCATCATGAGCATTTTAAAAAAATATGAATAGAATATACGAGAGTAGAAAATATCAGATTATATCTAATGGGTTTATTTACCCAATTGTATCCTTTTTTTTTAGGTTTATGTACAATATGATTCTTGATATTCTAGAATTTTACAAAGTACTATGGAAACTGACATGAAGAAGCATTGACTTTACTTGGAGGAAAAGAGAGGGATTGTGGAAAAGCCCCCAGAAAAAGTAAAATTTAAATTGGATCTTTGAAAACGAGGGGCATTTCCACATGCTCTTAGAGGAGCATATTGGGGATAGCAGTGGTAGAGGACTTGGAGTACAGTATTCCAAGGAAATACGTATCCATATCATCCTGACATCAAAATAGATATTTGGGGGTGATGAGGATTACGAACAGTGTGCTGAGGCTGGAGTTGTAGGAGAATAAGAATTCAGTTATTCTTTTTTTTTTTTTTTTTTTTTTTTTTTTTTTAAGAATTCAGTTATTCTTATAGAAAAAATTGGGAGCGCCTGGGTGGTTCAGTTGGTTAAGCGACTGCCTTCGGCTCAGGTCATGATCCCGGAGACCTGGGATTGAGCCCCACATCGGGCTCCCTGCTCGGCGGGAGGCCTGCTTCTCCCTCTCCCACTCCTCCTGCTTGTGTTCCCTCTCTCGCTGTGTTTCTCTCTGTCAAATAAATAAATAAAATCTTCAAAAAAAAAAGAAAGAAAAAATTGAAGAATATTCTGTTTTATTCATATGTGGAGATTTTAGACTTCAGTATTTGAGGTATAACAATTTGAGGTATAACAATTTGAGGTATTAAGAATTCCAGATAAAAGCAGAACAAAAAATTCATATAAAATAACAAAATTAACTATCCTGAGTCATTTAGGGGTGGTCAACCTTCTTACAAACTTACTTTATATTTCAAATAACACTGAGTTCCATAAATTGAATTAGCAAGCTCATGACATTGCAAGATAATTATATAAAGAATAAATGTATTCTAAAGCACTGGCTTTATCAACAATTATTCTTCAGTTCCATAACAATATAAAGCTTTGTTATTCTGAAGATATCTTATAGTTCTAAAATAACTTTTCTAAAAGTAAAATATACATATGAGTGAAATATATCTATGAAAACTAAGAAAAATTTTGTAACCCTATAGCTCTTTGAGGGACATATAGGTGCTTTGAAAGTTTTTGAGTGGTTATTGGAAATTTTTATCAAATATTTTATTTTCTGAGAGCTTATGGCATTAAGTAATAATATGTTCTCTTTCAGAGCCACTTGATTTATTGGCATGAATAGAAATTGAAATTTATTGTCAAATAGGCTACTGTCATCATTTATAAAATTATCTAGAAATATACATTTTTACTTTTTGTAAGTATATTTGTAGATTTTAATTCATAAGCCAAAGTACATTCTTATGTAAACATTTACCTTTTTCCAGGTTCTGTGCTGCCCCCATATGTTTGAGATTTTTGGATATCTGACTCTAGAAAACTGAGGTGTTGTTGAAACATAGATTTGGACGCTTGGTGTCAAAAGCAGTGTTTCTCATCCTTTTTAAACTTGTTGATAAGTATTAAATGCTTTTGCTAAGTATAAAATTCTCGCACCATAACTATGGTAATAGTGATTTTTTTTTCCAAATTACATGTTTTTACTCCCCTACTCCTAACCAGGGATTTTCCCTTATATGCTCTTCTAGATAGCCTTGCCCCTTTATGAAGAAAATAGTTCAAAAAAGTAACTGGATAGCCCTGGTAATGATTTCTCCTCTATTTCTGTACGGGAACTTGGACTGCTAGAGAAAAGTTTTTCCTTTATATTCATTAAATCAGTCAGTCAGTCAGCAAACATGGATTGAACTTACCATATACAAATTAATACAATTAGATGATAATACTCCACACAAAAATTTATAGGTGAATGTTAATAGCATAATTTATATAGTAAAAAAATTAGAAACGGTTCAAATATCTGTCAACTGATGAATATTTAAACAAAATGTGTATCCACCCAAAAAAGTATAATTCAGCAATAAAAGGAGCTATTGATATATGATACAAAATGGATGAACTTCAAAATCATGCTAAGAAGGCAGACAGACACAAAAGACAAGATATTGTATGACTCCTTGATAAAAGTGTCCAGAAAAGACAAATGCATAGAAACAGAAAGGGGATCAGTGGTTACCTGGGGCTGCGAGATAGGAGTAAGGACTGACAGCCAGTGGCCCTGACAGAACTGTATGGGATGTTGGAAATGGTCTAAAATTGGATGATGCTGATGATTGTACAACTCTACAAGTTCACTAAAAATCAGCATACTGTGCTTACCATGGATAAATGCTATGCTATGTAAAATATACCTAAAAAAGCTATTTAAAAATTGCTCACCATTAAAAAAATGAAGATTTTTTTTTTTTTGTCCTCAGAGAGAAGCATTGGTTCAGAGAGCTCAAAAGTTAATGAAACAAACATACAAAGAATTATGTTCAGTGTGCTTTTGTGTGCATATTTGTGACCTCATGAGTGTCCAATAGAGGGAGTTTCAAGGCATGGCTGAGAGTTTTAGGCAAGTTTTTAGGCATATTTGCAATACTTGAGATTAGCCTTGTAAATCAATAAGGAGTTTGCCAAATGGGGAGTTACTTATTTCCTGACTTACTGCTGGCACATAGGAAGTAATGGTTCTTCTTTCTTTCTGTTTTTTGAACTTCTTTTATTTTTTTTTTTAAAGTTTTATTTATTTGACAGAGAGAAACACAGCCAGAGAGGGAACACAAGCAGGGGGAGTGAGAGAGGGAGAAGCAGGCTTCCCGCCGAACAGGGAGCCCAATGTGGGACTCGATCTCCGGTCTCCGGGACCATGACCTGAGCCAAAGGCAGTCGCTTAACCAACTGAGCCACCCAGGCACCCCAAACTTCTTTCATTTTTAATCTCCATGTAAATAGTTATAAAATATACGTATTGACAGATGGCTCAGAAAGGTAAACAAATAGCAAAATCATATATTAGTCTCTTAACAATAAAAGCTATCATTCATATTATGATTTTTGTAGCTTTTGGGTCTTGCTAATTACCTAAGGTTTCTAAATCAGCAAAGTAATTTATAGTTGACCTTGGATAAATTATCACATTCTTTCATTAAATATGTGTTTGTATTTGTGTATATTATTTTTTCAAATGGCTATTCAGTGGTCAGGACATAAATACTCAAGTTGTTAGAACAGAAGTGTTAAATGATCTTTTGATCTAGGTATTGTGAAAAAATTACAGAATCGCTAAGTGCATAGTGAACTAAGAACCAAAAAATTTTATATTATTTTTGGTCGGAAGGATAATAAGATGAACAATTTTGTAGTAGAAATGCTTGACTTCTATAAAAAGAACCTTGAGATTCATTTTGTCTTTTCAGTGTGAGATTTGAAAATAGGTGTATTGTTCTCTTTCTTATAATATGGAAGACTTGGAAGAAATTCTGAATACTTCTCACTACAAAACCATAAAATGCTACATAAAATTTGCAAAATTATTAGACACAAAATAAAATACATGTTTAATATGGGTAGAGACCTGAAAAAGAGTTATCAAACCATGCACAAAAAAGAAACTATCAAAATTGACTTTTTGAAATAACCAAGTAGAGTAGGGTCCCTTAGTGGGTTGTGTCTGCTCAGGTCATGGTCTCAGGGCCCTGGGATCAGCTGGTGCCATGCTCCCTACTCAGCAGAGGGAGTCCACTTTTCCCTTTCCCTCTGCCCCTCCTCCACCGTGTGCTCACTCTCTCAAATAAATAAATAAAATAAAATAACCAATTAGAACTTTTAAAATGAAAAATCAATCACTGAAATTAATATCTTAACTAGCTAAACCTCCAAATTAGGTAGAGACTAAGAGAAAGTTTATACACTTGAACATAGAGCTGAAGTGGTTACCCAGAATGCAACAAAAAGAGATAAAGAGGAAAATACAAGCTATGTAAAAGAGCAACAAGGTTAAGAGACTGTAGTTGATACCTGATTTGCTTTTTCCATTACCCTTTCATATTTCCTTTGCCCTCACCCAGAAGCCCAACTGGCTGGGGTTCTTTACTGGATGGGGTGACCCAAACTTTAATTCCTGAAGGGTCTGAATCCTTAATAATTCTTTTCTTTGATTTCTGTAGTTTTCCATTAACTTTCAGTACTTGTCAGGGAAAAACAAGGATGTGTTCCAGAGAGTCTCCCGGATTGTGAACACAGTCCTCCTTGCTCCTATTGTGCATTAACAGCTCACTTTCCCCTTGGTAATCAAGATCACTCACTAGCCAGTAAATAACCTCTTTGCCACTAGTTCAGTGGTATGATGAGCCCAAAATGGCCAGGTGGCAGTCTCATGTTCCAATTCAGTAGAACCATTGTTGTATTCCTCTGAAAGAAGCATTTTCCATTAAGAACTAAACAATAGGCAGAATTCAAGTTGCAGATTGGAAAGCAAAAATCGAGTGAGTGTTTTTTGGTTATAGTAGAGAGAGGAGCCACTCCCAACTTCTATCCCTTGATTCCTAGACTGTATTTTGGCTGTGTTTGTGAAAGCACCAGTAATTATAATGGTCTTAATACTGCATCCTGTAGACAGAATCCAATTCTTACAGAGTGTTGTCTGCCAAGTCACTTTGTTAGATCTCTCTTTAGGCCTGCAATTTCTGGGTATGTGGTAAGACTGTATTATTCCATGGATATGCTTATTGCTTTACAATCTTTGCTATGAAATGGAGTTTCCTGATCAGAAACAAAGCTGTGTGGAATACCATAAAAATGGATTAAGGCATTCCGCTTGATAGTGGTGCTAGCCGGGAACATTATGAGCAGGGAATGTACAGCCATATCAAGAATACATTTATTCCAGAGAGGACAAATTTCTACCCCCTGCATAATAGAAGACATTCAATGCATCCTACCTGCCACTAGGTGGCTAACCAGTATTAACAGGGAATGGTGCTATTTCTGGGACTCAGAGACCATGCAGGTGTCTGTTGCCAGATGAGAAGCTGCATTATTAGTTGCATAGCCGCATACCAGGTGCTACAGGCTCTGTTGATTTGTTCCAGTAATGATACCACATCTAGAAAAATAGCTGCCACCAGAGTGAGCGCTTGATTAAATTTACTATAATCCACAGTCATTTTTCAAGATCCATCCAATTTCTGCATAGACTAAACAGATAAATTAAATGGCGTTGTGATAGATATCAACATCCCTGCATCTTTCAAGTCTCTGGTGGTTTCACTAACCTCTGGAGTTCCCTTAGGGAACTTTTGCTTCTTGGTTATTATCTTGGTAGGGAGAAGTTCTAGAAACTTCCATTAGTCCTTCCTACAATAATAGCTCTTACCTCTGGGTCACAGTTAATGTGGAGATTTCTACAAGTGACCTGGTGTTCCTACTCCTAATTATAAATTCTGGGACAGAGAAAGCAATCATAATGTGAGTCTGTGGGTTAATGTTTCATCTGTCACCTGAACAGACCTCCATTTGACTGCTGAACCAAGTGGCACTTGGAGTCTTCAAAAATTTTCCAGTTCAAAAATACACGGTAGGCATAATTCTGGCGGATTCTAAGAGCCCTTCCTCTATAGTGTATTCTCTACCTTCTCCTAGTTATTCAGTCAAACATCTACCTAGATGTTGCTATAAAGGGATTTTGCAGCTGTAATTAAGGTCCCAAATCAGTTGACTTTAAGAATGGGAGGTTATCCCAGGTGAGCCTGGCCTACTCACATGAGCCTTGAGCTATTCCCGAGGAGAGTCAAATCATGAATATTCACAACGTTATACAACCATCATCATTATATAATTCCAGAACATTCCCATCACCCCCAAAATACCCCATACCCATTAATAGTCACTCCCCATTCTTCCTGTCTCCTGGACCCTGGCAACCACTAATCATTCTGTCTCTGAATTTGCCTATTCTGGACATTTCGTATAAATGGAATAATAATAAGACAATATGTGGCATTTTGTGTCTGGCTTCTTTCATTTAACCATGATTTCTTTAAGACTCATTCATGTTATAGTATGTATCAGTATTTCATTCTTTTTTATGACTGAATAGTATTCCATTATATATATAATATACATGCTGTATTTTGCTTATCCTTTCATCAGTTAGTGGACATTTAGGTTGTATTTCACTATTCTGAATACAAATTCATGTTATGTGCAAGTTTTTGTGTGAATGTATATACCTGAGAGTGAAATTGCCAGATCTTAATGTAACTAATTCTTTGTTTAACTTTTTGAGAATTGACAAACTTTTCTAAATTATAATGTGGCTGTATTATTTTGCACTCTTACTTTTAGTGGCTTTTTAGATTCTCTCTTCATCGGTAAAAACAAAGGGTACACTTGAGGTTTTGCAGGGATAGATGCAAATGTGGGATAGAAAGATAGAATGAAATGTTATACCAAATATTTTTTTCCCTATCCAGTTCTAAATATTGCATGCAACATGTAACATTTTTTACCTAGAAATTTTAGGAAAACAGACCAGAATAAATAGTAAGAAATCAAAAGTCAGTTACCACCTTTTTTGTCTTGATGATTTGAAATTGTTTTTTTGTTTTTATAGAAAAGCTTGCAGAGGCTCAGCGCAGGTTTGCTACACTTCAGAATGAGCTTCAGTCATCACTGGATGCACAGAAAGAGAGTACTGGCGTTACTACACTGCGACAGCGCAGGAAGCCAGTCTTCCATTTGTCCCATGAGGAACGTGTCCAACATAGGAATATTAAAGACCTTAAACTGGCCTTCAGCGAGTTCTACCTCAGTCTCATCCTGCTGCAGAACTATCAGGTACTTAGAGAATGAAACCTTCAAATAATTGAGAGGTTTGAAATTAACCTTGAACTATACTAGCGGGCCAATCCTGAAAGGGAAATCTTTAGCATGTCATTATTTTTTAGGTTCTTAATGTGATTTCAGATGTTCTTATTGGCTAAAAACCATATGTCAAAGGTGGCAAAATAGTGTTGATAAGACTTAATATTTTTGAAGATCAGTTTTCTAAAGACTTTTGTACAGTATGCACAAGTAACCCTTGATCCATGGTTTACTTCCTATTTTTAGAGGCATCTCTGGTAGTACGTAGAAATAAATTATATGTCTATCCAGCCACTGCTGGCTATGTAAGAGCTTTACATTCCTCCAAGCCTATAACAAAATTTCCACAAGCGTAATAGTAAACTTTCCTGAAACTAACACTAATAACATAAAAGATACTATCTTTACAATTTACCACTGAGAATCCTTCCATTGTATTATCTACAGACTGTAATATAACTCTTAAAATTTTTAAGGAATTACTGGATGACACTATTGTATACCTGTAACTAATATAACACTATATGAACTACATTAGAATGAAAATAAAATTTTTTTAAAAGTAAATACCTTCTGAAAAATTATGTCACAGCAAACATGTAGAGACTAGATATCTAGGCTCTTGTGATATATCACTTAACATTTTTAAAACCCAGTCTGAAACGCTGAATTACCATGTACATTAAATTGTGGAAATAGGCATTTATTCATTTCTAATTCTTTACAGATTTGCTTACATATTTAAATCTATAATGAATTTATTGAAAAACAGATTATTTGTTCAGTAATAAACATTTAAATAGGCAAAAGCTTCTAATCTTTAAAGAAACCTGATATACTATTCTTTTTGCATTTTATTACTATGATTAGTACTTCTAAAAAGTGGTTATATAAAACATTATATAAAAATAAAGGTTATACAATGAAAGTATTCTAAGGGTAAATACTGGAGTTTTAAAATAAAAAATCATTACAGTCTTATATCTACAGTAATTTAAGTTGTTAACACATGTACTTATTTCCCTCTCTTTCCCTTTCATAATTCTACCTTCATTGGTAATTTGTATTTTATTCCAAGAAGAACCCCGTTGGAAAATAATTTTAGAAGAGTAAAGTATACAATGGGAAATGCATTTCCTTTTAAATTTATCTGTAACTTTATAATTTATATTTAAAAAGGAACAAAATGTATTTCTTCTTTCTTATAATGCTATAAAACATTAACATTTCATATTTTATTGATTATGCTTCTGTGTTTCAGAGAAGCACCCTTGTTAAATTTTATTTTATTATTTTTCCTGGAAGCTTTTGTTTGGGGTCATTGTAACAAGCTCTATAACAAGCTCCTTGGGAAAACAAAAATAATTTTTAGTTATAAAGGTTCTGTTCTCTATTCTTTAAGATTGGCTATTCTGTAAGAATATATATTGAGAGTGAGGAGAATGGAAAATTAATTGAAAGTAGTCTCTAAATTACAGAGTATGCACCCCTAGGAGAGTTTAAGATGATTTGTTAAATTATGAGACAAAAATCACAAACAATTAGCAAGCAAGCAAAGTCTAATTTACAGTAAGTGCTCAATTTTTTTAACTGATGGGATATGTGATCAGCAAATTTGGGAGATCTCTGGTTAAAGAACCATACAAATCCACAGTTTCATGCTGTTTTGCATATATCAAAGAACAACAATTTGAGAATACAGAAAAGTATAATATTTTAATATTGTAGAAATGGAGGAAGAGTGCAAGCTCCTATCCATTATCAGTGAAACCCTGTATGTATGATCATTGTTACTCTTTTTGCACTCCCATCCCCAAACCAAGAATGGATGGAAGCAAAATGAAATTAAAAGAAATAGGTGGTCTTCCAGTTTCTATGCTGGTTCATACATGCTTGCATAGTAGGGGGAGAATACATAGCAATACCAGTCCTTCAAAAAACAAAGAACTAACAAATGTATTCCGTGTATGGTAAATCCAAAATATTTTCTGATAGTATCCTTTTGATCATTAAGCAAAATAATATAAAGTAGCCTTTTTGAGAATAATTGTACATAAGAAAATGGAAATAATGTTTTGAGTTTAAGACTTCCATTCATTTACTTGAAATAGAAATCACAGGGTTCATACTTTAGGGTTTCTTTTAATACTGATGGCATACTACCTTGAAATAAATAGATGGAATAAGAAAGAGTCTTTTTTTTTTTTTTAAGATTTATTTATTCGAGAGAAAGAGAGCAGATGGTGGGGAAGGGAAGCAGGAGAAGGAGAGAGAGAGAGTCTCAAACAGACTCTTCCCTGTGCACAGAGCCTGATGTGGGGCTCAATCTCAGTACCCTGAGATCATGACCTAAGCTGAAACCAAGAATCAGTTGCTTAACCAGCCAATCCAAGAAAGAAGAGTCTTACCCTTTTAGTAGGAAATGCTTATATGAAAGCATTGCCATTTCCCTCAGTACTCAGTCATCAGTCAGCTCATCAATGCATAGTGCTTATTATTTTTCTTCATTTCTGGTGGTGGAAATTATAGTAGTTTTTCTTATTCTTTCTGTAGAATCTGAATTTTACAGGGTTTCGAAAAATCCTCAAAAAGCATGACAAAATCCTGGAAACTTCTCGCGGAGCAGATTGGCGAGTGGCTCATGTTGAAGTGGCCCCATTTTATACATGCAAGAAAATCAACCAGCTCATCTCTGAAACTGAGGTATGGTAATCTCACTTATGTACCACATATTTTCAATAGCATTAATGTCTTATTTTTAATGAAATAATTCCTCATCTCTATTCTCCTTTTGTAATTGTTGCTAGCTTTGAATACAATATTCTTCACTCATAATTTTTTTGTTTTACTTTGTCAGTATACATTCACCAAGAGGTTATCAGAATACCATGTATATAAAAGGTTCAGAATTATTTATGTATTACTCAAGATTGGTATAACCTGTGTCAAAATTGAATGTGTGTTTCTAGGCTGTAGTGACTAATGAACTTGAAGATGGTGACCGACAAAAAGCTATGAAGCGTTTACGTGTCCCTCCTTTGGGTGCTGCTCAGGTTAGTGTTTCTTCCAGTTGTTTGCTTTTGCCTATTTAATAGTCAACGCAATCTGTTTAGTTAGTAAAAAATACTAGTTTCATTACTTAAAAAATATGTCAGGGGCGTCAGGGTGGTATATTTAGTTAAGTATCCAGCTCATGATTTTGGCTTAGGTCATGATCTCAGGCATGAGATTGAGCCCCACATCAGGCTCAGTTCTGGGCATGGAGTGTGCTTAAGATTCTCTCTCTCCCTTGCCCTCTGCCCTCCAACTCTGCTCTCTCACTCCTAAAGTAAATAAATAAATAGATAGATAGATAAATAAATAAATAAATGTCAACCAAATTTTAAAGGTAGTTATTACTATTATTATTTTGTTTTTAAAAAATTCAGTGCCAGGTCTCACTTCATGATGAATTGTAATGTCTTCCCACCTTTCTCTTCTTGTGCTGTATTCCTTCTCTTATTTATTCTTATTGACATGCTAACTTCTTGGTCTCCCCAAATTATTAAGATGAGACATTTATTTCATGTTACAGTCACCAAATGATTATGATTAGATATTTAATGATAAGGGGTAGAAAGATTCAGGTATGCTGGGCAACTACAAAACTTCATCCAAAATGCCATAGCTGCCTCAAAAAAATTTTTTTATTAAATGACATCCACCCAGTAGTTATACCAAAAACATTAAGGTGACATATTCTGTCATGAAATAAGTGTCAGTAAACTTAAAAGGATTAAAATCATAGAATATAACTTCTCTGGCCACAGTGGAATGGAAATCAATAACAAAAAGAGTTTCCTCATCCTAATAAAAGGCATTTATGAAAAAAACCTATAGCTAATATCACACTTAATAATGAAACTCTGAATACCTTCTCCCTGCCTAGGGACAAAAAAGGGATATTCATTCGAACCACTATTCAACGTTGTAGTAGAGATTCTAACCAGTGCAATAGGGTAGGAAAAAGAAACAAAAGGCATTCAGATTAGAAACAAAGATCTAAAACTGGGAGAGCTTTTTGCTGATGACATGGTAACCTATGTAGAAAAATCCAGTGAATCATTAGAATAGCTGCTAGAACTAATACATGAATTTAACATGGTTGCAGACTATAAGACCATAAATAAAGTAAATTGTATTTCTATATACCATTCCGAACAATTTTAATTTAAAAAAAATACAATTCGGGGCGCCTGGGTGGCTCAGTTGGTTAAGCGACTGCCTTCAGCTCAGGTCATGATCCCGGAGACCCGGGATCGAGCCCCACATCGGGCTCCCTGCTCGGCGGGAAGCCAGCTTCTCCCTCTCTCACTCCCCCTGCTTGTGTTCCCTCTCTAGCTGTGTCTCTCTCTGTCAAATAAATAAATAAAATCTTAAAAAAAAAAAAAATACAATTGGGTGCCTGGATGGCTCAGTTGGTTGAGTGTCTGTCTGCCTTTGGCTCAGGTCATGATCCTGGAGTCCCAGAATTGAGTCCCACATCCGACTCCCTGCTCTACTTCTCCCTCAGCCCTCCACCTTGCTTGTGCTCTGTCTTCCTTGCGCTCTCAAATAAATAAATAAAATCTTTAAAATGTTTTTGTTTAATTTTTTTTTAAGATTATATTTATTTACTTGACAGAGATGAGAGAGAGAGAGAGCACAAGCAGGCAGAGCAGCAGAGGAAGGGAGAGAAGCAGGCTTCCTGCTGAGCAGAGAGCGCAATGCAGGCCTCCATCCCAGGACCCTGAGATCATGACCTGAGCTGTAGGCAGAGGCTTAACCCACTGAGCCATCCAGGTGCCCGAAAAAGGATATTCTTTTCAACATTGGTGCTGGAGCAATTGGCTTCCATGTGCAAAAAGAAAGAACTTCCACACATCTTTCACATCATATACAAAATTAATTTTAGGTATACCATAGCCTTAAGTGAAATCCTAAAAGTACACATTTTTGAAGAAAATATAGAAAAAAGTCCTGATGACTGGTTTATGTAAAGATTTCTTAAGAAATAAAACCGAAAGCTCCTCATCAAAATTTAGAACTTCTGCTCTTCAGAAGACAGTATTAAGAGAATGAAAAGAAAAGCAACAGACTAGGCAGAAAATAGATAAAATATATAACTATATGTAAGAACTGCAGTACTCAAAAATAAGAAAACAAATAACCCAACTTAAAAATGGGCAAGAGATCTAAACAAGTATCTAAACAGGATATAAAGAGGTATGTGTAGCAAGTAAACATGTGAATAGATGTTCAGTATCATTAGTCATAGGGAAATGCAAATTAAAGCCCCAGTGAGATAACATACTATTAGAATGACTAAAAACATGGACACTGAATATTGGAGGAACAAAGTTCTGATACCTCATATGCTGCTAGTGGAAAGTAAAATACAACCGTATTGGAAAACAGTTTGTCAGTTTCTTAAAAATTAAACTTCCATTTACCATATGATCTGGCCATTAAACTCACAGGTAGTAACCCAAGACAAATGCAAGCATATTTTCATCTAAAGATGTGTACACAAGGGCACCTGGCTGGCTCAGTCAGTAGAGCATTCAGTTCTTAATCTCAGGGTCAGGAGTTTGATCCCCATGTTGGACATAGAGCTTTCTTTAAAATTAATTCATTAATTAATTAAATCATTTTTAAAAGTTTCACAAAATGTTTTGAAGCACCTTTATGCATAATAGCCTAAACCTGGAAACAGATCATATCTATCAATAGGTGAATGGGTAAACAGTAATGATATATCCATACCATGGCATACTACTCAGCAATAAACATCAATATATGGAACAATATGGGTGCATCTTAAAATAATTAAACTGAGGGGAAAAAAACCAGACCAGAAAAGATTATATACTATATGATGCTGTTTACCTAAAACTCTGGAAAATGCAACCTGTATAATGACAACAGATCCATGGTTTTCTGGGGGGTGAAATAGGATGTGGTGAGCAGAAAAGTATTACAGAAGGGCATGAGGAATCTCTTGGGGGGGGCAATAGATAAGTTCATTGTCTGGATCATAGTAATTTCCTAAGTGTTTAGATATATCAAAACATCAAATTGTGTACTTTAAATATCTGCAGTGTAGTGTGAGTTATATTTTAATAAAACTATTAAAAATAAGAAAATTTTAAAAATTAAGGTATTTCTAAATGCAAAAAGAACTGGTAAAGCTGAGAAAACATGGAATTGGTTATCCTTGGTGAGGAGAGAAGGTTTATGGATCTGGAAAGGATAGGGACTTTAAAGGTAATAGAAATGTTCTGTTTCTGATGATGGGTGGTAAGTATAGAGACACTTTATTATTCAGTTCCTAACAGTCCAAATACATTATATGTATTCTTTTATATATGATAAATTACACAATTTTTTAAACTAGAAAAAATTTTTTTGAAAATACAAGTGACTGTCTTCCCTCTGGATGATTTCAGTCTTTAACAATGGAGATACCTCTTACTGGTTAATTTGTAGGTCAGAGAGAGTCTCAATGCTTTTTTTCATTTAAAGGGTTTTAGAAAGCATTTAAGCAATCTTAAGTATAACATTTAAGATATTACACCTTTAACAACAGAAGTTCTTTATAATATTCATAGCAAATATTGAATTCCACAGTATTTTCTCTCTCCTATTTCTCATACCTTTATGCTTAAAATATCAAAGCACTTTCTTTTACATTAGAAAACAGTTGATTTCCTTTTATCATTTTCTAAATATAAAACTACCATAAAATAGAGAAAAATATTTTTCGAACCTACATGCTCTGGAGATTCTGATATTCCAGTCTCTGGAAAATGTCTTTTGTATCTTAAAATTCACTTCAGGGGCACCTGGGTGGCTTAGTCAGTTAAGCATCTGCCTTCAGCTTAGGTCATGATCCCAGGGTCCTGGGATTGAGCCCCATGTTGGGCTCTCTGCTCAGCAGGGAGCCTGCTTCTCCCTCTCTTTGCCTGCTGCCCCCCAACTTGTATTCTCTCTCTCAAATAAATAAATAAAATCTTTTAAAAAATTCACATTGTTGGGCGCCTGGGTGGCTCAGTTGGTTAAGCGACTGCCCTCAGCTCAGGTCATGCTCCTAGATCGAGCCCCATATTGGGCTCCCTGCTCAGCAGGAAGTCTGCTTCTCCCTCTCTCACTCCCCCTGCTTGTGTTCCCTCTCTGGCTGTGTTTCTCTCTGTCAAGTAAATAAAATCTTAAAAAAAAAAAAAAAATTCACATTGTTACCGCTGTGTTAATAATGTAAGTAATATAGAAAACAAGTATTCTTAACTTTGCCATTGTCTCAGTATCAAATATGTGAATTCTGCATAATAGTGACCCACAAAATTTAAAGATATATACATTGTAAAAATGAAATTGCACTTAGGTTTCTCCCATAAGAAAAACTCAGTGTATATATATATAATTCAGTATTTAAGATTAAATTCTTGTTTACTTAGTAACTCAGATTTTTGTAAAGGAATTCGGATAATAGATAATAAAAATCCATTTTATATTATAGGAGAAATAAGGATGTTTCTCTGGTTTTGATTTATAAAAACTTCAGTTCATAAAATATTTTTGTTTTCATAGTAGAGCTTTGGGACTCATACTACTAATTAATTATAGCATATACTAAATGTATGCAGTGTTTTGCCGTATTGCCCAGCATGCTGTTTTTCTGTCTACAGCCCGCACCAGCATGGACTACTTTTCGAGTTGGCCTATTTTGTGGAATATTCATTGTACTAAATATTACCCTTGTGCTTGCCGGTAAGTTGTTTAAATTTTGAATTAAATTGTCCTTAGTAATATACCTATTTTACATTCTATCCCTCAATTAAAACTATTACCAAACTAACAGAGCTGCTACTGAAAGAGAAATTTGTCAGGACTAAGTTTTGTTATAAATGATTCAAAGGGATGTGGTAGTATTTGGTCATTTGTTTGGTTTGTTTTTCCTTTTGGGTACAGTTATCCTTTAAAACATGGCTAGCTTATGACTTATTCTCCATAATTTTCTAGTTTTTATGTACAGTTTCTTTATACTTTTACAAAGTTCAGTTATCAGGAACTTCAGCTTCCTTGATCACAGTTGAGAGAAAATAAGATTATAAAATTCACATACTAAAGTTCATTCACTTTGCTTATTGGCGACTCTCTCACGTCCTTTCTAGAATGTATTTGCAATTACTTTGAATATAATTTTAAGAAATGTAGTTGTGTAATTGTTTCTTCTACAGGAGTTAAGAATTAGAAAGAGGTAGGAGGAATTGCTGGAAGCAGGGGTACTCCCAGCATCAAGAAATGATAGAACAGCAAGGGAGACATTATCTTACTAAACTTCCCAACAGAATTTGACATACTCCTCAGCAGCATTTGATATTGTGGCTCATTCCTTCTTAAAACCCTTTCTTCACTTGGTTTTCCTGGGAAACCACACTCTGCTGGAAGTTCTTTCCAATCTCCTTTGCTAGCTGTTCTTTTCTTTGTGACATCTAAATGTTGGGCAGTATGGCTGGGCTGAATCCTCAAATCTCTTTCTCTGTCAACATTCATTTCCTACCTGGGGAATCTTACTCAAGTCTATTGCTATAAATATACTCTGTATGCTAATGACTTTCAAGTATATCTGTTCTCTCTCCTCTAAATGATATTAACTGATTTATAGTAGGCATTTCAAACTTCCGAGGACAAATTTTTTTTACCCCCAAATACTCTTTCTTTTCCATATATCATCACTTTTTATCAGATTATCGGGCCAAAAATCTTTAGCCTCTCTTTTCTCTCATACCTTATCTCCAGTTCATCAGCACATCCTGTTGGTTTAAATGTGGTGGGGGACACCTGGGTGGCTCAGTTGATTAAGCAACTGCTTTCAGCTCCAGTCATGATCCCGGAGACCAGGTATTGAGCCCCATATCGGGCTCCTTGCTCTACGGGAAGCCTGCTTCTCTCTCTCTCATTCCCCCTGCTTGTGTTCCCTCTCTAGCTGTGTTTCTCTCTGTTGAATAAATAAAAATCTTAAAAAAAAAAAAAAATGTGGGTGTTTTTTTTGGACTCTGCACTCAGCAATGAGTCTGCTTGAGATTCCCTCTCCCACTGCCTTTCCCCCTGCTCATGTGCACCCCCCTCTCTAAAATAAAATAAAATCTTTTTAAAAAATTAAAATAAAGTGTGTTTTTTAAGTATAGTTGACACACAATGTTACATTGATTTCAAGTGTATAACATAGTGATTCAACAGCTCTACATTATGCTACCTATGCTCATGACAAGTGTAGGCACCCTCTGTCACCATACAATGCTATCATAATGTGATTGACTATATTTCCTTTACTGTACCTTTCATCCGCATGACTTACCCATTCTATAACTAGAAACCTATACCTTCCACTCTCCTGCACCCAGTTTGAATCCACCCACTTCAACCAGTGCCATCCTTGTCTAAGCAACTGTTTTTTGCTTAGTATACTGAAATAGCCTTCTGAACTTGTCTCAGTAGGCCACTCTTGCCTCCTTTTACCTACCAACATCTTTTTTTTTAATGTAAGTTAGATCGTGTCACGGCCATCCTCAGTATCTCTCTATGGCTTCTCTTACAATTAAGTTGAAACTGCTTACTCTGGCCTTGAAGACCCTATAGGTCTTGCCCCTGTGGGTCTTTATGACTTTATATCCTGTCATCCTCTCCACACTCCATTTCACTTGGTTTCACTCTGTTTCCAAGTACATTTGTGGTGATACTATTCTTTGAACTCACCAAGCTTGTCCCATAAATGATCCCTTGCAGTTGCCTAAAAGGCTCTTTCCCCAAGATCTCTATGTGGCTTACTCCTTCACTTCATGTGGTATCTGTTTAAATGCCACTTCTTCACCAAGGCCTTTCCTAATTACCCTACCCTAAAATAGCCTGTTCTGTCCCTTCAGCCTGCATTAGTTTTCTTCAGAGCACTTTTAAATACATGTTTTCCCACTGGAATGTAAGTTCCTTGATGCCTCGACTTTTGTCTTCTGTTCATCATTGTATCTCTAGCACTTAAAATAGTTCCTGAGCCTCAGAAGGGGCTCAAAAATATTGGTGAAAGTCAGAATGGATGAAAGAAAAGGACAGAAATAAAATTAAATAATAAACAGAAAACACATATACACATAGCAAAAAGACACACATCGCAAAGCTTTTTGCATTCAAGGACTTTTACTTTAAGGTAAATAATCCTGGTATACCTCAAGAGTGGTATACTTATACTTACACTTATAATGATAACTGTGAATCATTAATAAAGGATTAAATTGTGTTCAGGGAAGTCTGCAAGAAAACATGACTTTGAAATAGATGGTATTATATAAATATCCATTATATTCTATCTTCATTGTTTAGTAATCATAATAGTGCCTGAACAAAGAAGGTTTCTGTCACTGTCACACTTACTATTCTCGATTGCAGGGAGTGTGTATTTTTCTTTTTGTTTTTAGGTTTCTAACACAGTGCTACATGTATTATTAAAAAAAAAAAACTTACTGAACTTGTTTTTCTTCATTCTTAATTAAGATTGTCGATTTTAAATTATGAAATTATAATCCAAGTTATAATGACTCTTAGAAAGCATATGAACTTTATCTGTTAACAGTGTGTTTTCATTTGTGTTTTTAGAATTCTCCTTCCTACCAATTACTAAAAATTATATCTAATAATTATGGCCTACTGTAAGCTCATAATATTGGTATAATTTATGATCATATTTTAATCTAGTTCTATTTCTTTAAATAAATGCAGTCTATTTATATAGACTACATAGAAATATTGCAATAAAAAACCCAGCCCTAGATTATCAAGTTGGTTGCTAGGGAAGGAACACTTGACATGTCTTCAAAAAGGCTTACCTGGGTTTCAGTCTCAGCTCTACTGTTTGTTAATTGTTTTGGCTTTAAGGATATCATTTAACTTCTCTGAAATAATTTCCTTACTTATTAGGTGAGCTTATTACCTTAAATTTACAGGCTTGTTTTAGAATTCATTCATTCAACAGGGAAATTTTATGTATTTCATTATTATACTTGATATTATGAATCTTAAGATAGAAAAGAGAATCCCTTTCCTTAAGTTTACTAAGCCAGGGAGATTAAAACATATATTAAAACAGTAATAATACACTACAAGACAGAAAATGTTAAATGTTCTAAGCAGGTCAAAGGAACAAAGTGATTACTTTAAAATGAAAGCATCGAAGACTTTATAGAGGAAATGACATTTTTGCTGGATAGTGGTGGAATGAAAGGTATTCTAAGAGGACACATATAAACAGAGATTTAGTTGGTAGGAGACAAGGGTAGGGCATAGGAGTGGGGAGTGGGTTATGAAGGAAAGAAATGATAAATTCACATAAAGTAAATGAGAGTGTTAGGTGATAAGAGTGGAAGACACTAAAGACCACTTCATGGAGATCAACTAATAAGTATAAGTAAAATAGGGGTTGCCTGGGTGTCTCAGTCAGTTAAGGATTGATTTTGGCACGGGCCGTGATCTTAGGATTGAACCCCATGTCACATGTTGGGCTCTGTACTTAGCAGGGAGTCTGCTGGAAATTCTTTCTCCATCTCCCTTTCCCTCTGCCCCTCCCCTAGGTGCACACACACATGTGTGTACACTCTGTCTCTCAAATAAATCTTAAATAAATGAAGTACAAAACATGTTTATAGTTGTAAAGCACTATGTCAGTATAAATTATAAAGTATATGTGATGGGAGTTGTTCTTCTAAGAAAAACCTCAGTCATGGGGCGCCTGGGTGGCTCAGTTGCTTAAGCGACTGCCTTCGGCTCAGGTCATGATCCCGGAGACCCGGGATCGAGCCCCACATCGGGCTCCCTGCTCGGCAGGAAGCCTGCTTCTCCCTCTCTCACTCCCCAGCTTGTGTTCCGTCTCTGGCTGTGTTTCTCTCTGTCAAATAAATACAATCTTTAAAAAAGAAAAGAAAAGAAAAGAAAAACCTCAGTCATTTGTATGTGAAGTTTTTCTTTTATTTTCAAGATGAGTGTAGTTGTAAGTATCATTATCATCAAAAAATAAGAAAAAAATCAACTTCATTCTTTTTATGGGAGTGCATTGAAATAAAGTATTTTTTAATTAAGGGATAAATTAAGGTTTTGTTTTCTTTTGTAAATACAGACTTATGAGACACTCTAATTTTTTTTTTTTAACTGTGTGTGGTTTATACATTTAGTTGGTGCATTATGTTCTCTTACCTGAGAACTCTTCTTTGTTTGATCTTTGTGTGGGGTCGGGGGGAGGCAGGGCAAATATAAAGCCAGCTGTCTATCCTTATTTATCTCCCAGCAGGTACTAAAAGATAATAGTGTTAAGAGATGAGAGAGAAACATAGCAGTAGTAATGCAAGTACAAGCACGATTCTTTTTTTTCATTCACATCAAAAAATAATGTGCATAATTGCTGTAGTTTCTCAAGGGGATATGACCTGATATTTAATAATTTGTCTGAAATTCACATATTTCCGATATTTAGTTTGACAAAGATGAAAAGTTACCTGATTAGATTTTTAAAAACTTGTTCTCTTATAGATTTCTAATAATTAATTAATCTATAATAACAATATGCTATATTTCATTTTTTGGTTTGATAAAGATACGAGTTTGGCTATTTCACACATATAACCGTGTGAAATAGCAAGCACTCATAACCTCATAGTAAGAGTAGTAATTGTTTTCAAGTTCTTTGGAGGATCATTTGGCAGTATATATAAAATTCTAAAAGCAATCACTTTGATTGAGCAATTTTATTTCTGGAAATTTACCTTACAAATATTCTTATATATTGGTGCAAGGACATGTATGAGACAAATGTAGTCACTGCCATTTTGTTTATAGTTACAAAATCTTAGAGACCACTCAAATATCCATCAATTAGAAATTGATTAAAAAACTAAATAATGTTACCTCTGTGTACAACGAAATGCCATGAAGATATTAAAGTGAATGAGTGAAAATGGGTATAGCACTTTGGAGAACTATTTGGCAGTCACTACCAGAACATATACTATACTGGGTTGTTTCTACCCCTCAGTTAATATGTATTGTGCTGCTGTGAACATACATGTTTATGGATTTGTTTGGGTACCTGTTACTGATCTTTTGGATATATATCTAGGAGTGGAGTCATTCAGTTATGTTCTTCTGAGGCACCTCCAAATTGTTTTCCATGAGAGGCTGCACCATTTTTCATTTTCACCAGCAATTTATAAGGGTTCTATTTTCTTTACACCCTTACCAACTTCGTAGTTTTCCTTTTATTCTTTTAGTTATAACCATCCTAGTGGGTGTGAAGTGGTGTCTTGTTAATGTTTTGATTTGCATTTCCCTAATGACTAATGGTATTGAGCATCTTTTCATGTACTTGTTGGCTATTTGTTTATTTTCTTTGGAAAAATGTCTCTCCAAGTCCTTTGCTCATTTTTTAATTGAGCTGTCTTCCTGTAGTTAAGTTATAAGAGTTCGTTATATATTCTGGGTACTAGACCCTTACCAAGTTACATGATTTGCAAATATTTTCTCCCATTGAATGAATAGACTGTTTTTCGCTTTTTTCCTTATATCCTTTGATGCACAGAAGTTTGTAATTTTTATAAAGCCTGATTTATCTGGTTTTTTTTCTTTCTTTGAGCTAATTTTTGTACAGGATGAGAGATAGAGGTTCAACTTCATTCTTTTGCATATGGATATTTAGTTGTCCCATCACGATTTGCTGAAGAAAATACTCTTTTTCATTGAATGGTCTTGGCACTCGTGTTGAAAACCAATCAGCTATAGGTATATAGATTTACTGCTGAACTCCCAATTCCATTCCATTTGTCTGTATGTATGTTTTTATGCCAGTGCCGTGCTGTTTTGTACTAAATTTTGAAAGCACTAAAGATGAGTCCTCTAACTTTGTTCTTTTACAACAATGTTTTGGCTGTCTGGGCCCCCTAGCAATTTCATATGAATTTAAGAATCAGCTTTTCCATTTCTGGGGAAAAAAAAAAAAAAAGGCCGTTGTAATTTTGATAGAGATTGTAATAAATCTGCAGAACACTTTTGAGTATTGCCGTCTTAACAATATCAACTTTTGTAAATCCATGAACATGGGATTTCTTTCAGCAGTGTTTCGTAGTTTTTAATGTACGTATCTTACAGCCTTCTTAAGTAAGTTAATTCCTAGGTGTTTTATTCTTTTGGGTGCTGTTGTAATTGGAATTGTTTTCTTAATTTCATTTCACAGTATTCATTGCTGACATATACAAAAACAACTTAATGTCATGTGTTGGTTTTGTACTTGGCAATTTGGCTGAGCTTATTAGCTCCAGTGGTTTTATTGTGCATTCTTTGGGACCTAGGCTTATTATTTTTGTTTCCTGACTGTTGTATCTATGGATTTTGCTTAGAAATCAGGATGTAAAGCCACATATAGCTTCTTATGCATAATCTGCTAATTAACCTTGCTATCATGCTTGATCCTTTATGGTCTCTTCTGCATTTAACAGCTGGACTAGCCCTTTAAACTTGTTAATTCGTCATGTCACTTATATGTAAAACCTTTCATTGGCTTCATACATTGGAGTAAAACTGTTAAATCTTGACAAAACGCTATAAAGGCCTACCTGATCTTCCCTTGGCTAATTTTTTACTGCTTTGTCTCTCATTTATTTTAATTATACTGGCTTTGGCCTTCCTCCTGGTCCTGGTACACTAGATTCAACCTATCTTAGGGTCTTTTTACTTATCTGCTTATCTTATGTACTTATCTATTTGGAGCCCTATTTTTCCATGTACTCACATGACTCACTCTCTGCTTCCTTAAGACTCTACAAATGTCAGGGCACTAAGTGGTGAAACTCTTGGTTTCAGCTCAGATCATGATCTGAGGGTCATGGGATCAAGCCCTTCGCTGGGCTTCACTCTCAGCACAGAGGCTCCTTAAGACTGTTTCTTCCACTGTCTCTCCCCAAACCTTTCTAAAATAATTAAATCTTTTTTAAAAGGCAGGATCTCTGCAAATATCTTTTGAGAGATCTTCTTAACTACCCTAATATAGCACCTAATATATCAATCTTAATCTCCTTTCCCTACTTTTTTTTTTCTTTAAAAACCTTATCCCTATCTGACATTTTACAGAATAGTTTCCAGAAGACAGTTATTATTTCTGTTGTTTAACACTGAATCTCTAGCTCTTTGAATGCTGTTACGTATAATAGGCATCTAATAAATATTTGTCAAATTAATAAAAAAATGAGGCCTCTTCAAGCAGAAGGATGTATAATGAATACTTCTCATTGTTTTAGATATGTAATATATGTTGATCACATTTAATCTTTTTTAAGAATAATTTCATCTTTATTGATATTTTTTAAATTTATATTAAATTAATTAAAATATAGTGTATTATTAGTTTTAGAGGTAGAGTTCAGTGATTCATCAGTCTGATATAACACCTAGTGCTCATTATATTACCATGTGCCTTCCTTAATACTCATCACCAAGTTACCCTATCGCCCCAACTTCTCGTCCCTCCAAGAACCCTTGGTTTGTTTCCTATCATAAAGTCTCTCTTACGGTTTGTCTCCCTCTCTGGTTTCATCTTGTTTCACTTTTCCCTCCCTTCCCCTATGATCCTCTGTCTTGTTTCTCAAATTCCTCATATCAGCAAGATCATATGATAATTATCTTTCTGTGATTGACTTATTTCACTTAGCATAATACCCTTTAGTTCCATCCACATTATTGCAAATGGCAATATTTCTTTTTTTTTTTGATAGCTGAGTTGTTTTCCAGTGTGTGTGTGTGTATGTGTGTGTGTGTGTGTGTGTGTGTGTGTGTGTATACACTATATCTTTATCCATTCATCTGTCGATGTACTTCTGGGCTCCTTCCATAGGTTGGCTGTGGTGGACATTGCTGTTCATAGACATTGGGGTGCAGGTGCTCCTTCAGATCACTACATTTGTATCTTTGGGGTAGATACCTAGGAGTGCAGTTGCTGGCTCATAGCTCTGTTTTCGTTTTGGGGGAACCTCCATTTTATTTTCCAGAGTGGCTGCACCAGCTTGCATTCCCACCAACAGTGCAAGAGGGTTCCCTTTCTCCACTTTCTCACCAACATCTGTCATTTCCTGATTTGTTAATTTTAGCCATTCTGACTAGTGTGAGTTAGTATCTCGTTGTGTTTTTGATTTGTATTTCCCTGATGCTGAGTGATACTGAACATTTTTTCATGTGTCTGTTGGCCGTTTGTATGTCTTCTTTAGAGACACATGTCTGCTCATGTCTTCTGCCTAGTTCTTGACTGGATTATTTGTTGCTTGGGTATTGAGTTCGGTAAGTTCTTTATACATTTTGGATACTAGCCCTTTATCTGATATGTGTCTCATTCTGTCAGTAGTCTTTTGGTTTTGTCGACTGTTTCCTTTGCTGTGCAAAAGCTTTTAATCTTGATGAAGTCCCATTAGTTCATTCTTGCCTTTGAAGAAGTATCTAGCAAGGAGTTCATGAGACCAAGGTTGAAGAAGGTTGCTGCCTGTGTTCTCCTCTAGGATTTTGATGGATTCCTATCTCACATTTAGGTCTTTCATCTGTTTGAGTCCGTTTTTGTATATGGTGTAAGAAAATGGTCCACTTTCATTCTTCTGTATGTGGCTGTTCAATTTTCCCAACACCATTTGTTGAAGAGGCTGTCCTTTTTCCATTGGATATTCTTTCCTGCTTTGTCGAGGATTAGTTGAGCATAGAGTTGAAGGTCTATTTCTGGGTTCTCTA
Source organism: Spilogale gracilis (assembly GCA_004023965.1). NCBI lineage: Eukaryota > Metazoa > Chordata > Mammalia > Carnivora > Mephitidae > Spilogale > Spilogale gracilis. Next base: position 162,731 of record PITA01000741.1, read on the forward strand.
TTCTGTCCCATTGATCTATGTCTGGTTTTGTGCCAGTACCATACTATCTTGATAATTAGAGCTTTGTAATAGAGTTTGAAGTCTGGAATTGTGATGCCACCAGTTTTGGTTTTCTTTTTCAACATTCCTTTGGCTACTGGGGGGTCTGTTGTAGTCCCGTACAAAATTTAGGATTATTTGTTCAAGCTCTGTGAGAAAGCTGATGGTATTTTGATAGGGATTGCTTTGAATACATGTAGATTGCTCTAGGTAGCCTAGAGATTTTAAGAATATCTGTTCTTCCAGTCCATGTACGGAGAACGTTTTTCCATTTCTTTGTGTCTTCCTCAGTTTCTTCCATGAGTGCTCTGTAGTTTTCTGAGTACAGATGCCTTGCATCTTTGGATGGGTTTATTTCTAGTTATCTTTTGGTTTTGGGTGCAGTTGTAAATGGGATCGACTCCTTAATTTCTCTTTCTTCTGTCGCATTGTTAGTGTGTAGAAATGCAGTTAACTGTGCATTGATTTTATATCCTGCCACTTTGCTGATTTCCTGTATGAAATCTGGCAATTTTGGGGTGGAGTCTTTTGGGTTTTCCACACAGAGTATTATGTCATGTGACAAGAGTGAGAGTTGGACTTCTTCTTTGCCAATTCAGATGCCTTTTCTTTCTTTTTTGTTGTTCCTATTGGATAGACCCTTTAATTATTATACAGTGTCCTTCCTCATCTCTTATTAGTCTTTGATTTAAAATCTAATTTGTCCAATATAAGGAGTGCTACCCCAGCTACCCCAGCTTTCTTTTGACATCCATTAGCATGGTACATGGTTTTCCACCCCCTCACTTTCAATCTGCAGGTGACTTTGGGTCTAAAATGAGTCTCTTGCAGACAGCATATCGATGAGTCTTGCTTGTTTATCCAATCTGATATCCTGTGTCTTTTGATTGGGACATTTAGCCCATTTACATTCAGAGTAACTACCGAAAGATGGGAATCTAGTGCCGTTGTCTTACCTGTCAAGTGACTGTTACTATATACTGTCTCTGTGCCTTTCTGGTCTGTTACTTTTGGACTCCCCCTTTGCTTAAAGAGCCCCTTTTAATATGTCTTGTAGGGTAGTTTGGTGATCACAAAATCTTTTAGTTTCTGTTTGTCCTGGAAGCTTTTTATCACTCCTTCTATTTTGAATGACATTCTAGCTGGATAAAGTATTCTTGGCTGCATAGTTTTCTCATTTAGCACCATGAATATATTATGCCAGTCCTTTCTGGCCTGCCAGGTCTCTGTGGATAGGTCTGCTGCTAATCTAATGTTTCTACCATTGTAGGTTACAGATCTCTTATCCCGAGCTACTTTCAGGATTTTCTCTTTGTCTGAGATTTGCAAGTTTCACTGTTATATATTGGGGTGTTTACCTATTTTTATTGCTATTGAGTGATGTTTTCTGTGCCTTCTGGATTTTGATGCCTGTTTCCTTCCCCAAATTAGGGAAATTCTCTGCTATAATTTGCTCCCGTATACCTCCTGCCCCCCTCTCTCTTTCTTCTTTTGGGGTCCCAGTTATTCTAAATATCGTTTCACTTTATGGTATCACTTATCTCTCAAATCCTCCCCTCATGGTCCAGTACTTGTTTATCTCTCTTTTTTCAACTTCTTTACTCTCCCATCATTTTGTCTTTCTATATCACTAATTCTGTGTTCTGCCTCATTTATCCAAGCAATGAGAGCCTCCATTTTTTATTGCATCTCATTAATAGCCTTTTTGATTTTGTTTGATTAGATTTTACCTCTTTTATTTCTCCAGAAAGGGATTCTCTAGTGTCTTACGCTTTAAAAAAAAAAAAAAAATTTTATTTATTTATTTGATGGAGAGATCACAAGTAGGCAGAGAGGCAGGCAGAGAGAGAGGAGGAAGTAGGCTCCCCGCTGAGCAGAGAGCCCGATGCGGGCCTCCATCCCAGGACCCTGAGATCATGACCTGAGCTGAAGGCAGAGGTTCCAACCAACTGAGCCACCCAGGCGCCTGAGTGTCTTATACTTTTTGAAGCCCAGCTAGTATCTTTATAATCATTATTCTGATCTCTTTTTCGAACATCTTACTTATATCCATACCGATTAGGTCCTTGGCAGGCAGTACTGCCTCTTATTCTTTTTTTTTCAGGTGAGTTTTTCCTTCTTGTATTCTTGGAGAATGATTGCTTTTCTATTTGTAGAATTGCTGCAGTTCTTTTTTTAGATCTCTGATTGAATTTGCAGGTGTTCAGAATGAATTTCTGGGACCAAATAAAATTAAAGTCTCCTACTCTATCATCTTTGAGCTTTGGTCATATTTAATCTTCGTAAAAAACTTAGGAGAATTGAGATTATCACCATTGACCAATAAGAAATGGGGATGTGGAAAAATAAAGTAATTTTCCCTAGAGTAGCTAGGCTTTGAGATCTGGTCTAGTATTTGACCCCGAAGCAAAGGCTTTTTCTACTCTGTTATTTTTAAATTATTAAATATGCTATGTACTATGGAGAATATAAAATTAGTTAGTAAATAGTTGTTTAAATTAAGGATAAGGTAGTATATAATCAAATTTCAAATGAGACTAATAATTTTATAGTTATGTAGAAAACTGAGAAATCTTTAGCCAAATTGAAATATTTGGCATATAGTAGACTCAAAATAAAACAGTGATTCAATAAATTCATGATTAGGTATGGATTTGGCTCTTAAATATTAAGTAGAATTTGAATTGGTAGAAAGAAGGTGCAAAGCCCTTTCAGGTATAGAGGACAACATAAGTAAATATGAAAAAGCAAAGTTGTGAAAAGACTAATAAAATACATCAGGAGATAAGAATTAATGTTTAGGAGCACTGTGAGTTACGTTTGGGAAAAATGAGTTGGAGATCAGATTGTGATGAAGAACTTGAATTACAAGGTTAAGGTATTTAAATGTTATAGTTATTAGAGAACTACAGAATAACAGTGGTACTGAGCATTTGTATGTTCCTATTGACAATGGAATATCATGGTTAAGACTGTGGGGTTTGGAGCAAAACTGTCTGAGTTAAAATCCTGTTTCTGCCCTCTACTAGCTTGGTAATCCTGAGCAAATTACTCAGCCTTTCTGTACTGTAATTTCCTCACCAGTGAAAGGAAGATAATAGTTTTTAACCTCATGAAACCATTGTGAGGATTAGATGAGTTGTTATATGTAAAAATAGAGAATAATTCTTAGCATATAGTAGCATTCTGTAAATATTAACTGTTATCATTAATATGACATTAGAGTGTTCACTTGTTTTTATTTTCAGTTGCTTTCATGTATACTGTGTCTTTTAATTTTCACAGCAACTCTATGAGGTAGGTATTACTATACCCAGTTTAATAACAGAGAGAACAAAGCCAAGGAAGTTACGTCATGCCAGAAATACTTAGCTGAGAAAACTTACCTTTTTGTTCTAAACAATTTCACTCTGATTCTCTATAATCTAAGAAACTAATGGAACAATGGACTAACATGCCAAAAGTCGATTTTTAGGAAATTTATTCTTGTGAAATTTTGCAGAGTGAAATAAAGGGAAAGAACCTGGAAGCAAGTTTCTCATGCTCTTGAGATGATCTAGGCTTAGGTTTTATTTATAAAAACTTTTTATGCCAGGGACTGTGTCATTGAGTAGGAAGAAAAAAGACAGTTATAGGACATATTATGAATTTTCTAACTAACCAGGTGATATTTTTTCAGCTGTCTTTAAACTTGAAACAGATAGAAGTATATGGCCCTTGATAAGAATCTATCGGGGAGGCTTCCTTCTGATTGAATTCCTTTTTCTACTGGGTATCAACACATATGGTTGGAGACAGGCTGGAGTGAATCATGTGCTCATCTTCGAACTTAATCCAAGAAGTAATTTGTCTCATCAGCATCTTTTTGAGGTAATCAAAACAAGATATAAAGTCTCATGAATTTATTTCACGTTAGCTATATAGCTGGTTTCGTGGATACTGAAATCCATCTTCTACTTGAAATCCATCTTCTACTAGACATAATATTTAAACATTTATCCTACCTTTATTTTATTAAAGGTATTTCTCAGTAATGGTAAAAATAAAAATAACAGTTTTCTCTTTGTCTTTCCCATCCTTCATCAGATTGCTGGATTCCTTGGGATATTGTGGTGCCTGAGCCTTCTGGCATGCTTCTTTGCTCCAATTAGTGTCATCCCCACATATGTGTATCCACTTGTCCTTTACGGATTTATGGTTTTCTTTCTTATCAACCCCACCAAAACTTTCTATTATAAGTCCCGATTTTGGCTGCTTAAACTGCTGGTAAGTCCAGAAATTTGTCTACCATTTTTGGAGTGGTATATTGGTCATTGGCTTCCTCCAGGTAGAAAACCCAGTCTGCTGGATTGTACAACTCCAGAAGGTGCAGTTCACTTTGTAGTTTATGTGAGTGGTGCTCTAGAGCCAGGGGCATAGAATATAGTGTAATTGGTACACCTTATATTGTACAGTGCAATGGCCCAGGGATTTTTTTCCTCCAAAAAAGAGGGTGAATTGTTCAGATATTGAAATGACTTGCAAATTAATAATAATTCATGATCAATTTAAGTACTTTTAAATACAAATTATTTAACCAGCTATGATAACATGTAGAAGTTTTTGAATTTCCTTTTCTTAGACTATTATTTTCCTGTAAGTTGGTAGTAGTAGTGAACCATTTTTATTTTACAAAAGATTAGTTCTCTAAAATCAGTAAGAATATCTTATCAGATTGGCAGCTTTAATTTGGGAAACTGATTCTTGTTTATAATAAATTCTACTTCTTCCACTTTACCTATATCTTAATGATCTCAAGATCAATGTCAGCAATAGGATATAGAATTTCTTTTTTTTTTAAGATTTTTATTTATTTATTTGACAGAGAGATCACAAGTAGGCAGAGAGGTAGGCAGAGAGAGAGAAGGAAGCAGGCTCCCCGCTGAGCGGAGAGCCCATTGTGGGCCTCGATCCCAGGACCCTGATATCATGACCTGAGCTGAAGGCAGAGGCTTTAACCCACTGAGCCACCCAGGTGCCCGGATATAGAATTTCCTGCAAAAATAGTTGCTGTTATTTTTTGTGAAAGTATAAAGATAGTTTGGGGAAGGACTTCTGCTTACTCCTGAGTTAAACCAGCTCTATTTTCTTTCTTTCTTTTTTTTGAGATTTTTATTTATTTGACAGAGAGAAACACAGCCAGAGAGGGAACACAAGCAGGGTGAGTGAGAGAGGGAGAAGCAGGCTTCCCGCCAAGCAGAGAGCCCGATGTGGGACTTGATCCCGGCTCTCCAGGATCATGACCTGAGCCGAAGGCAGTTGCTTAACCAACTCAGCCACCCAGGCGTCCCAACCAGCTCTATTTTCAAAAGTAACCGGGAATGCTCTCCTATACTTATTTCTTAGGTTGTGAATGACAGCTAACCCTAAAGTGAAGATTAGTGATTAAATTGACTAGACTCTACACATACTTTCAGAATTCTTATAATTATAGTCTTACTTTTTTTTCTATCTTAGAAAGTGTACTGCTTGAAAATTTTAGTTTTAACTTCTTTTTCCTTTTATATGACCATTAAGATTAGCAGAATTTTTGTTGTTGTTGTTCTTAACAGTACATTCCCTGTATCGAGCATTACTTAAATTTTTTAAATCTGGAGACATAGATTATGGCTTTCCTATTAAAAAACATAAGAAGCACACAAATAAAAAGCCAGTTATGTTCTAGTACAGGTTAAGTATGTGTAGCAATCATGAAAAGAAAATGGCCTGGAGCTCCTTAATTTTCTTTTTCCTAAGTTGATTATTATTTATTTGTATTTCATTTCTTCCAGTAATATTTTTATCACAAATTAAGAATATCCCTCTTTTCCACCAATTTCATTAAATATAATAAATAAAAGAGCAAATCATTCCCATTAAGTATAGCACCACTAGTCCTAACTTTGGGTGTAAGTGTAGAACTTAGATGTACAAGAGTATTTTGAAAAGTATGCAATCACCTTTCATACAGTTTGTCATTATTTAGAAATCGTGCTTTTTAAAGAAATTTTTTATGACAAGAAAAATTTAAACCAGTTTTTTTGAAATTTATATTAAAAATAAATCATATCCAGTTAGCACAATATTAGATTACTTTTTTATTTTGAGAGTATTTGTCATTTTATTGCTAGATTTTATAGAATTGTAAAACTTATTTGCATAAAAATGTAGTAGTGTTCTGGTTACAAGGAAATAACTTTAAGTTTATAAATTATTTCCTGCCTCAACTATTGTGAAATCTCTATATAGTTATTTTGAAATGAGATCTGAAAGACTCAGAAAACTCAGATGTTAATATAGTTTGCATCATTACAGTAACAGAATAATATACTGTGTGTAAAGTGAGCATTTCCCCAGTGCATCCTTCTCTGTTTAAATAGTAAGCTATGATTCATGCATGACCAGTTAGTCTTATTAGCAGAATTATTCCCCTTTGAGTAGACATTTATCAATGCATCTGCTGTGTGCTAATAAATGAGGACTTATTGATAGAATAGGTTTGCAGTGATGATAAGGAATAACAGAATAGTGAAATGCACAAAAAAGCACTATAGTTTGTTATATTTGTATTAATAATTGTATATAGGGAAAATGTTATTTATAGAGCATCTTAATATTAATTGAACCATTAACTTATTTTAATTCAAATCTTACTAAGAAAACTTAACCTGAGACTTATTTCTAGTGAATTAACAAAAATATTTCAACCCTAGTTATGTTTCTCTTTTTTAAAAGCCTCATCATAAAGTTAAAAGTATATTTCCTTTTTTTCCCTTTAATTTTTAGAGGAAAAGAATATATATCACTTAGCCATAGTGGTAGGCACTTGATGTCATTTATATCCATATTTAAATCTGAATCTATAGAATTTATATGCTATAAATCTCCCCCAAAAAGCTAAAAAAAAATTTATTAGAAATGTATTTAGATACTTATATGTCAAATTAGTAATTTATTTGCATTAATAGATCATAAATCTCCACAGAGCTGTATTTGCCCTAATTGGAAATCCAATTGGGAAACATAAGCAATGGCTCAGATTTTCTAAACAAAAATACCAATTTATTCTTCTAAAAGAATTTTTTAACGTATTTTTTAAAAGATTTATTGATTTGTTTTAGAGGGAGAAAAAGAGAGTTGGTGGAAAGGGGCAGAGGGAGAGAGTCTTAAGCAGCATCTATGCTGAGCACTGAGCCCAATGTGGGGCTCCATCCTAGGACCCCAAGATCATGACCTGATCCAAAAACCAAGAGTCAGACATTTAACCAACTGAGCCACCCCAGCACCTCAAAGCTACCTAGTTTTTAAATTAAAATCCTTTCCTATATAATTTAGAAGTTAATTTTTCTAATATCTTTTGTTTTATAGTAAGATGTTTACGCATGTCTCTACTGTGAGAATAGAGAGGTATTCACATTAAACAATGCACTTTTCTGGACATTTTTGTGTGCTAATTTATCTCATCCTTTTAATAATCATGAGGTTGGAGCTTCTATCAATCCACATTTTATAAATGAGGAAACCTAATTTCAGAGGAGTTAAATGCATAGCCAGTAACTAATGGAGATGGAATGTGAGCCCAGGCAGTCTAGTTCCATAATCCATACTCTTCTTACCCACTGCCATTTAACAGTGAGACCTAATAGTGACCTTACCTAAGGTACTTAACTTTGATCTAGTGGTTCAAATTAATAGAATATAAAAATCGAAAGAGTGTGATTATTCACAAGCCTCTAAAAGTAGAAATTAAACTTCATCTCCTTAACTGTTTATCTGTGTTAACTTAGAAAATGATGCATATATCCTTTGTAGTAACTTATTATTGGCTTTTTTGTGTATGTGGGTAAAACACCAGATTATTTTTAATTGTCTCCAGCTTTCTTAATACTGTTACTCAGTGAATCATTATCATTTTAATCAAGATCATAATGTGAAAGTTGGAAGACCTTGGCTAGAACAAGAAAGGAAGGAGAATTCTCACTCAAAAAGGGGAATTCAGATAAATATAAGAAGAATTTGACTATATGTAAATGTCAGGGAGTTCAGTATGATCTGTTAATTTTCTACCCCCCTCACCTCTACCCTGTCTCTGACAGAGCGACTTGCGCTCCATTCTTTGTATTTCTAGGATATTTTGTGTATTTATCTGTAATAACACTTATTATACAGTGCTATCAGTATATCTTTAGGTATATATTTACTCAACCAGACTGTGGTTCCTTGAGAGTAGAAACTATGTTTTATTTATCTTTGTTCTTCTGCAATGGCTGACATTTAGTAATAATTAATCTTTGTTAAATGTTGAATAACTATAATTTTACTGATTCCTTCCTTAGTTGTATTATACCAACATTGACTCTTCCTTCCTTTTTTCCTTTTTTCATCTTTTCTCTTCTGTAAATTTTCCCTTCCAGTTTCTATTTTCATGGCATTCCCTTCCTTTTATAGTCTCATTTCCCTGTCTCTTTTCTTACTTAGTCAAATCTCCTCCTCTTCTGCTCTTAAGGAGGTTTTCTGTATTAGCTGGCTTCTGAGGCTGGACTTAGTGGATTATGAGAGTGATGGTAAGCCTGTCTGATGTCATTGAGAAATTTTCTCTAGGCTATCATTTTAACAAAAGTCCATAACTAGAGATTGAGTTAGATTTCCTGATCCTTTTTGATGTTATATCTTAAATTATCCTTTTGTTCTGTCTCTTTGAACCTTTAAAGTCCTCTCTGCACCCTAGAGTTTCTTAAAATACTATTTAAATTGGTACCAGAACCTCTTCGTGCCTAAATGACTAACATCTCAACCACTAAGTCCCCGGCCCTCACCCCGTGCCCCAAAAAACTTTATTGTTGCAAATAATAGAGCTTATTTTTCTGGCTTATTGCACAGCTTATTGAAAGAGCAAGAGAAGGATCAAGAAACTGAGCCACGGACTCAAAATACATCAGCTCCAGAAAATATTGCAAAGCCTGTACTGTGCCCTGCAGATATTTGGACTAATTTCCAAAGCCCCAATCCAATACCTTTCGTAGATAGTTGGTGTCCAGGATGGATTCATAGTTTAGCCATTTATCTCCATCAAATAATAAAGAGAAATGTTTACTAAATAAGTAGAAAGAACCAGCCAAGTCTGAGGGGAAAGAGCCATTAGTCTCCCATGCTGAATATCTCTACTAAATGAATATAGCTAGATGGCAAGAGAGCTATAGATTTAGACTTAATTTTTCAAAACTGCTGCTCTGTGAGAATTCCTTGTATTAGGAGTTCATTTTTACCTGTTGAGATAGAAAGGGACTGACAGGGTGAGGGTAAAAGCTGCTTTCATTCCATCTTCACTTTCCTGATGGCCTCTCAAGGCGTTCTACACAATAGGAGCCTGTTTCTGATGGTTACATTAGTATCTAAGTCTTCCTCTCTGTGCAATGCCAGATTTCCCTTTACATTGCTAAACAGTCTTCCATGGAATAGGTCAGGATGAGTTTGTTCAAGGTCGTCTGTAAAAAGGGGATATGAATAGTATCAGGCTTACAGAATTGTTATAGTTAATGGATTATGAAAAATACATTATGAGAAAAATGTACAGCATGGATTAGTACTTAGTAAATTTAATCTGAATTTATTTAACATTGTTTTTACAAGAGTGGGGATATGAGTTGATGATTTTTGTGGCATAATTTCAAGATACATACCATTATTTCCATGGCATTAGTGAAATGAAAGTGACTCTGGTTAGAGAATAAACAGGCATGCTTCAGGTGACGTACCATTCTTCCCTTCCTCTCCCAAAGAAGAGCTTTGTATTCAGTTAGCTAAGCTCTCAGCCCAGCTATGATGGGAGGATATTCTAGAAATTATTATAGCACATGGTTCCCTAGCAAAATGTACCCTGGAGCCTAACACTAGACATCCTCTCTGTGCTTCTGTCTTCTGCCACCCTCTGCTTTCAGCTTCAACTCTTCCCACCCTCTCTGCTTTCTATTTTCTAACTATAGCTATTCCTGTACCCCACTTTAATTTTCTTTCTTGGTTATCTGTTCAACTCATTCCCTTCACTACTAATGCTCAACGTAGCCATTGTTGCCAAGTCCCTCCCTGTGTTTGTTATTGGGTCATTGGTTTCCATTTTATCAGCTAAAGTAATCATGCTACATGGTCAGACACAAATTAGAGAAATGTAATATGAATTGAATTTTCTGGTTTCTGTGTTTTTTAAATTTTTTTTCTTTCTCTCAGTTTCGAGTATTTACAGCCCCCTTCCATAAGGTAGGCTTTGCTGATTTCTGGCTGGCCGATCAGCTGAACAGCCTGTCAGTGATATTGATGGACCTGGAATATATGATCTGCTTCTACAGTTTTGAACTCAAATGGGATGAAAATGAGGGCCTGTTGCCAAATAATTCAGAAGGTAGGGTATGAATGTGCATCCATACCTTTAAACTGCCAGCATAAACCAAGAAATATTGGGAATGAGACATTTAAGATCATGGTGAAAACTCATCCAATAATATTACAAATTTAATTAAATGTACTTGGCACTCTCTTAGCAATCTCTCTATCTGATATAATTTGGCTCTTAAATTATATGTTACAATTTTAGCCTTCCATTTGCCAAGAGATTTGCAACTTACACTTAAAAGAATTCTAAAACTAAAAATATAATAATAATAAATAAAAATTCTAGTACATTGGTAGTTATATCACAAATGCTTTAGTGCCAACAATTTCCATCACAGTATTGCTTTATAATGAGCAAAAATACTGATTATTTAGAGTTAGATCACGTGCTTTGAGAAAGTCATTATGGATTGTTTTTAATTCTTACTGGGAATCTTGTTTTTTCTTCTGGCTCTTTTCCCCACTCTTAGTGTTTGCCAGGAGTTCAGATTATTAAGGAATTTTGCCTTAATGGCCAAGACCAAATTTAGACAGATTATGTAACATCTGACTAATAAAAGTTAATGAAGCCAGTGGTAACACATTTTCACACAACTCTGTTGTAGCTTGATCACACTCTAATGCATTCTCAGAATTTGAAGAAAATTTTATTTACCAACTCCATTATTCTCATTTAAAAATATAAACTCTGCTCTTCATTAAAAAAGGGTGGAGTAAAGCGTGTATAACCTATTGCCATATATTATGGCAGTTTGGAGTTAATGAAATTGACTAGAGTCATCAGTGATATTTGTATGTTTTACAGATGTATTAAATTATAGAGCTAACTTTTTTCCTTTAATTAGTGTGCTCATCTTCTAATTTTCTTATAGTTTTATCACATTGCAAAGAAAATGATTCAGAACAGGTATCTGAAATATGAGAGGGCAGATTTTCCCTCTAGGTTCACTCTTTGTATTTACCTTCTTTCTCTGGCTTATCTATCACAAAAAGTTTGAGAATATATAGTTGTTACAAAGAAGAAAGTGATTTCTGAAACACAGGATTCTTGCTTTCACGGACTTCTGATAGTGGTTATAATATATAACAAAATGATGAGAACAGGTTATTTTTTTATTACAATTTTTTTTCTTCTTTGAAATCTTCACAGAACCAGAAATTTGCCACAAATACTCATATGGTGTCCGGGCCATTGTTCAATGCATTCCTGCTTGGCTTCGTTTCATCCAGTGCCTGCGCCGATACCGAGACACAAAAAGGGCCTTTCCTCATTTAGTTAATGCTGGGAAATACTCCACAACTTTCTTCACGGTGACGTTTGCAGCCCTTTACAGCACTCACAAAGGTATCCTATAATTGACTGTGAAGAGATTTTCCAAACCCAAAGATTTTTCACTACTTGAATCTGTTTCTTACTCTGGTTGCTTTTCCATTTGTCATGCTTTTTTTTCCATTGAAGTTCCAGTCTCTTCAGTTATACTAGTTTTTCTTGAACACAATTTTAGTTTCATTCCAGTATTTACTAACAAGTACTGCTAGAAAGAGTCAAAGTCATCCGGAATAGGAAGGATTTGTGATAATGTGTGAAATCCTGAATTATGTTTAATGTGCTCTGAGACACCTTAGGCTTTCATTTGGTTTTTTAGACTTCTTGTTCATTAATAAGGTTGGGAAATGCTAGGTGAAGAAGATTCCTTCTGGCAATCATGTATATTTTTAATCGTGTTCCTTCACCAAGTAATAAGGATTGTTTCCAGCCCATTTAACTGCAAATTGAGTTCTCTGATCTCTCTAGTTTCTTATCTCCATAGCAACCAGTTATTACTTGAGACTGCTCTTCTGATGGGAGGAGAAAAAAGCTTTTAGGTTCTGAACTACATGCAGTCAGTCCTTTTGAATTTTTAACCTTTTTCTAAGAACTGTCAATCAAAGCTCTTGCTTTCTTTTACTAAAATGCATTCTATCTTTGTCTGTTTAAATCAGTTATCAGCCTACCCCTTAGAGGCTGCACCCTCATCTGTGGGTGGTAAAGAAATGTTACTGAAATTATTGTAATTATTTTTTAATACTTAAGTAAATTTTTTTCAGTGACTTGTTTTAATTGAAATTCTGTATTTTAGGAGCTTTAGTAGCTCCTAGCTACTTATCGAAAGTATGTGTGATGAGACTGGGGCAGTGGTGTTTTGTGAGGCTTGCAATTTGGTCTAGTAGAACACTTTGTAACATACTTCTACTTTTTGCAGTAGATTCTGCAGTTACAGTAATACTGATAATGCAGCCAATAATTTTTTCAATATGTAGGCGCTCTTGTTAAATGATATAATTTAACTAAATGCTTCAGTGAGAGAAACACATCCTGAAAGCTCCCATAATTTTAACTTTTGCTAAGGAATGCTATTCTTTAGTCTGGGCATGCATCATGATTCACAAGGTTATTACTAGAGAATTTATAAGTCAGGCAACTGATTTGGTACATGGTACCTTATGCCTTAAGAACCTTTTAGTTTTCTCCCATGCTGGGTAACAGTGTGTTTTGGGTTGAATATTATAGGATATAACTTATCTTTAACTATGCTGATACTATTCAGGATAAAGCTGAAAATCTGAATTCCTCAAGTCTGCACTGGCTTCACATTTAATAACCTCAAGCTGGAAGCATAGTTTGGATAGTATCGTAATCTTCAGACTTCTTTTTTTCTCATGTATTCCTTCAAAGAATTTTTAAAACTATATTATTATCATTTTTATTAAACTATTATTTAAGCTATATTCTCTGACATTTTTAAATTTATATCTGAAATTTTTCATAAGTTTAGTTTTTTTAAATGTAGTTTACAGTATATCTTAAATATTCAAATTAAAAAAATGTTTAAGATGTATTTATTTGACAGGGTCAGGGGAGGGCAGGGAGTTGAGTCTCAAGCGGACTCTGAACTGATCCCAGAGCTGGACAAGGTTCCATCTCACAACCCTGAGATCATGACCAGAACCAAAACCAAGACGAACTGTTAACTGACTGAGTCAACCAGGTGCCCCTTAAATATTCACATTTTATTTTACTTTGTTTATTTTTAAAGATTTTATTTATTTATTTGACAAAGAGAGCATAAGCAGGGTGAGGCTCCCCACTGAGCAGGGAGCCCAATGTGAGGCTTAATCCCAGGACCCTGAGATCATGACAGGAGCTAAAGGCAGACACAACCAACTGAGCCACCCAGGTGTCCAAATATTCACATTTTAAAGTAAAACTGATAAATATTCTATTAAGTATGCCAAGGGAATCTAAATATAAAAGCATGATACTTACCGTGATTTATTTTTTTAAAAAATGAAGCAACTTGAGGTGCCTGGGTGGTTCAGTTGGTTGAGCGTCTGACTCTTGATTTCAGCTCAGTTCCTGATCTCAGGATCACAGGATCAAGCCCCAGCACTGAGCATGGAGTCTGCTTGTTCTCTTTCTGATCTTCTTCCTGCTCCCCCCACTCCTGCTCTCTGTCTCTCAAATAAATGAATAAATAAAATCTTTTTAAAAAGTGGAGCAACTCTGCAACAAATTTTACATCTCTTTTCCATTCAACTTTATTTTAATGTTATATATTTTATGTTTTAATGACTTTTGTCTGACATATATGTTTCCTGTTACTAGAAGATGCTAAGAGATTTTTCTATGTTATAATTATCATTTCCCTGATTATTATTTACAGCTGCTCAAAGTAACATTACAAAGGTATTATAAATTTTAGTAAGTATCACATAAACATTTCTTATTGAGAAAAATTTATATTACTGCGTCTATTCCATTTTTCAGTTTTTATAAAAGTAAACTCTGAAAAACCTTGTTAAATAGCTATATACGTGAGAATGCAAGTTTAATCATTATGGTGTCACTCAATATTTAGATAAATCCTTATTTATACACCAAAAAGAATTTGCGCTGTGGCCCATCATCATTATTTTTATTGTTTTATCAAGTTTTCTTACTTTCTTACTTATAAAAGCAAACAATTAAAAATAAACTGAAGAAAGTAAAGAGTTAAACATAAACTAAATGAATAAAGGACTTGTTAGTCATTAGAATCATTCACTTTCTTTGTTTATAGTGAGTATACCAAAAAGCTTGAGTAGAGTAGTACTATAGGATATTTAATTTCAGATGTTCCTTGTTTAGCTCCGCATGCTTGAGAAACAATTAGGAAAGTCAAGGTTTTGTTAACTTCAGTACACATTTGCCAGTACGGTATTTTTTGTTAAAATGATTTATCTTATGATATTAAGTGTTTTTCTTTTTCTTTTAAATCTTGGAACTACAGGGGGCGCCTGGGTGGCTCAGTTGGTTGGGCGACTGCCTTCAGCTCAGGTCATGATCCTGGAGACCTGGGATCGAGTCCCACATCGGGCTCCCTGCTCGGCGGGAAGCCTGCTTCTCCCTCTCTCACTCCCCCTGCTTGTGTTCCCTCTCTGGCTGTGTTTCTCTGTGTCAAATAAATAAATAAAATAGTTTTTAAAAAATAAATAAATAAATAAATCTTGGAACTACAGATTACACTCCTCCAATTTATAGAGAATATCTGCCACATCTCCTAACTGGAAAACCAGTCAGCCAAATTAGAAAATGTTTTGATTTAAATTAATATTCTTATATACACCCCTTTATAAACATCTCAATTCTAATTCTGAGGTAGGTAGATGAATGGGTAGGTAGATGCATAGATAGGCAGAAAAAGCATGCATTCAGTATTACTGTGAATATGTATCAGTTGTGCTAGACATTAAAAGCCACAAACGACATATCTTGCTCTTAAAAATTTATGATCTAGTAAGGGAAATATGTAAAAAGGCAGTAATTGGTTGTACAACAACTGCAATTGTGAATGTGTTTAAAACTTCTAAACTACGGGGCGCTTGGGTGGCTCAGTTGGTTAAGCGACTGCTTTTGGCTCAGTTCATGATCCTGGAGACCCGGGATCGAGCCCCACATTGGGCTCCCTACTGGGCGAGAAGCCTGCTTCTCCCTCTCTCAGTCCCTCTGCTTGTGTTCCCTCTCTAGCTGTGTTTCACTCTGTCAAATAAATAAATAAAATCTTAAAAAAAAAAACAAAACACTTCTAAACTGCATTCTTAGAAGTGGTTAAGATGATAAATTTTATGCTATGTGTTTTGGCCACAATAAAAAAAAAAAAGACATTAAAATAGTGGGTAGAGAAATAAGATGGGGACTATAATAGCCTACAGACAAGCACAAGTCCCTAACATGGCCCCCTGTAGAGACTTCCTAGAGGTAATAGTTTAACTATCTTATTGTCTATGTTAAGGAGAATTTCAGTTATCCCATTATGTGTTTTGCCCCAGGCTGTGTAGTTGTGAGTGGTGGAAGTGTTTCTGTTTTCCACTTCTGTTGATCTTCAGCCTAGGTTTCCAACCCTCACCCCCCACACCACACCCCAGACAGAACTGCCTGTTTAAAGTGGCGATTATAGTATATATTCTGTTTACTTCACAGATTTCTTGTAAGGATTCAATAAGGTATAGTGTACATGGAATCACCTTATAAACTCAAACTTGCTACGCAAATGGAATTCATCATTAAATGAAATACAATTTTTTTTTTTTTTTTTTTTTTGCTGTCTAGAGCTGGTATAGGTGTGACTTCCTTTATGGAAAATCTTTTTAAGAGAAGCCCTTATGATCCCTTGGGCGTTGTACACTTCGTGTTGTTGACACAGTAAATAATTATATCACTAATCCCTCCCCCCTCCAAAAAAAAAGCCTAAAACAGAGGGGAAAAAATTGGAAAGACAACTCAGTGGCAGTTGAGTGATGATCAAAAGTAGAATTTTATTTCTGTTGTTTTATTGGATAGTGTTCCAAGAGAAAAGGTATCAGAAAACATACACATTAAAAATAATCCTTGAGCTGAAAAAATAGGTTTTGTGTGGTTAATGGTATAGATATTTTTCTATTGAATTTGTAAGTGTTATCATGATAAATTTTATAAGTAGAGGAGTATAGAAGATGGTGAGGCAACCTTGTTCAGATTCAGGAATCTGAGTCTTCAAGGAACTAGCCTGTAAGGGTTACCATAGTAACTGCATTATTGGGGGCATTTTTGAGATTGTTTCAAAGGTTATGTCTGTACTGCATGATTTGTAAAACTGGAAGCACAAGGGTTTCCTCTGTACCTAGAATCATTTTTTTTTTTTAACAGCAAGGGAGGGGTTTAGACCCATTTTAGGGAGACTAATTATATATTTCAGCTAGCCCTTGCCTGTTATAGTAAGAAGGAAACACATTTTTAACATTTCAGTATATTTTACTTTCCAGCATTAATTTTAGACACAAAAGAATTTAGCTAGCTGCCAATCTCCATATCTTAAGAATTCACATTTCATTGTAAGCCTAAATTTGAAGCCAACTCCTACAAGTTTTTTGTTGGAATTAGGATTGGAGGAGACAGGAAAGTGTTTTCAGTGTTTTTTGTGTATCCTTGAGGTTTCTTGGCTTTGTCAAGAAAAAGCCTGTGGGAGGTACAATAATAGAAAAAGCCACTGTGTTATTTCTGACCCATTGATGGGGGAAGAGAGCACTTGGATAGATTTTCTGCTTTTCACTTAGTTTCCACCATTCTAAAATATTCATAAATTCTCAGTGGATTTTGCTCTTTGCTGTTCTCTAAATCTATAGAAAAAACCTTATTTTAAAAATACTTAATATTTTACTTCAAACTTTTGTATTAGCATTTGCTAACAAGCATTTGGTATTAGACTTCTAAAAATACTTAGAAAATCAGAGATATTCTCTGCTCATTTAAAAGCTGAGTTCATTTATGTTTGTTTGGTTGTTTTCCAGTGCCCTGAGCCCTTCTAGATCCCTTCGTGTTTAACATTCTGTAATGGGTGTTGTGCCCTCTAATGAGGATTCCTCAGCAGTAGCACAGTGCCTTCAGTGCAAATAGTCATTTCATTGTTTTGAGTGAGCACACATAGTCCCGAAGTGCTTCCTCTCTGGGGAATGGTCAGTATGTACCTACCCTGAATAATAGGCTGTTATGCCAGAATTTCCAAATTTTAGCCTTGTTATATTATAGTAGAAACACTATTTTTTTTTTCTAATTCTCTAGGGAAACTTTTGTTTCATTAACTTTTTTAAAAACATACACACAAAAATTTTAAAAACAACTCATTTGGATAAATGCTTTCACTTTTGGCATATTATTAAAAGTAGCTCAAATCTTTAACCCTTTGAAATTTGATATATTCTGTAATTTCTCTAGCCTAATGCAGATAAGAAATAGAACTTTTTTTAATTCAATATTTTTCAGTATTGGTTTAAATTCTGCTGATGCTAAAATCAAATGTGAAATATTGTTTGTTTCTAATTATTAATTTGATTTTTACACATATTAAGCTTTTATCTACGTGGCATTATACTAATTTTAAATGGTTTTATAAATAGAAACCAACAATCCCATTTATATTTCATCTTAAATTGCTTTAAAAATATTAATTATGGGACACCCGGGTGGCTCAGTCATTAAGTATGTACCTTCAGGTCAGGTCATGATCCCGGAACTGGGTCGAGCCCTGCATGGGGCTCCCTGCTCAGCCAGAAGCCTGCTTCTCCCTCTCTTACTCCCCTTTGTGTTCCCTCTCTAGGTTGTGTTCCCTCTCTAACTGTGTTTCTCTCTGTCAAAAAAATAAAATCTTTAAAAATATATATATGTTAACTATAGCTTTGAATAAATTAAATTTCCTTTTAATCTTTGTCATGTTAAAAAAAAACTGAAAAAAACACCACATATCCTTATACCCTGGTACCATTTTTGTTGTCTTTTCTATAGTTATCTTTGTTTTCTTAATTGCTTATACAATTAGTTTGGTAGTTTGGTAGCATTTCTATATAAATTATGTTGCTTTGAAGCATACATGTAAAAGTTTAAAGTTTAAAAATAATCTGTATATTGCTTAGAAACTGAGAAAGAGGCTCTGTGAAGTTTACAATAATTTGAACATTATGAATTCAACTTATGGAACAATTTTATCTAATTTGAAAGGAATTTAAAGATGCTTGCTTGCAAACAATTTTTAACTTTCATTTCAATTTATTATATGTAATTTTACATGAGAACATTGGTGGAAAGTATAAACATCAATGAAAACTACTATGTCTAGGTATTCCCAGCAGAAAAAAAAAGAGGGGGAAATGAAAGGCAGATGTATTATTGGATATGAAATCTAACTTTTTTCTTGAGTGGTAGATTATATATGAATCTCTTTCCTCCAGAGTTTTATAGTCAGTACAATAAGTTTACTAATCAACTATTGCTACATAATAAGTCACCCCAAAACTCAGTAACTTAAAAACAGGAGTAATTTATTCTCAATTATGCATCTGTGGGTCAGCTGGGAATGGAGGGAACTAGGCTAGACTCAGCTGGACAGCTCTGTTTTAGGCCACTGTCTCTGCTGGGCTTTTGGCTGTTTTCTGCAAGTTTGTTTTGGGTCTGTTCTATGTGTTTCAACTTGGGATCCCAACTAAAGAGGCAGTAGTTACCCCTAAGGAAAGCTCTTCACATGATACTAGCAGAAACAGTTCCTATTGCATAAACATTGTAAGCCTCTGCTTGCTTCATATCTGCTAACCTCCTACTGGCTGAATCAGCAAGTCATGTGTCCAGGCCCAAAGGCTCATTCTACTCATTCTGAAGCCATAACAAATTACTAAACACAACATCAGTGGGGTAAAAATCATGAGAGAGGGATATTGGCGGTAGGGGTGGGGAGGTGATGAATATTTTTAAACTGTAATCTGTTACAACACAAAATTTTAACTGATTTTTTAATTGGAAAAGGATATAAGCAATTTGTAGAGTAATTAAACATGGCTAATAAGTGGAAAATGTTCTACTTCATTGACAGCAAAAGAAATGCAAGGTGAAATATTTAATCAAAGAAGTGATGATGCTTATTGGTATAA
The DNA here is from genome assembly GCA_004023965.1 of Spilogale gracilis. NCBI lineage: Eukaryota > Metazoa > Chordata > Mammalia > Carnivora > Mephitidae > Spilogale > Spilogale gracilis. The sequence continues at coordinate 182,147 of PITA01000741.1, forward strand.
AGAATTGTTTTCATAGAGTATAAATTGGTAAGCAATTTGGTAATTCTACCGAGGGTCTTAAAATCTTTCATACTTTTTGACCTAGTAACACCCTTTCCATAACTTTTTCCTGACAAAGTAATAAGAGAGGTGGGTAGAAATGAACTTACATTTACAATATTATATAGTAAACTGAAATAATCTAATAAGTGTTCACAAATAGGAAAATAATATGATACATGGAATATTATTACAGTGTGGCTTGTCAAAAGTAATGCAAAGCACCTGCAAATAGTAGATGAAGAATAATCATGTTATTAAAAGCTAATATTTATTGAACACTTATATGAGTCAAACACTCTTTTAAGTGCTTACCATGTATTGACTCATTTAATCTTATGAGTATTAGCATCAGAGGTGAACAGTAATTAAAGTGGCAAAAGCACATTTTATTCAGGAGCTATTGAAGTAGAAGAAAAGAGAGCTCAGTAGAGAACTAGGCTCAATTCTGAGTATAGGAACAAACAAATGAGCATTCACAGCCAGGGAGAAGTGTAAGGGTCAGTGGATGAAAAATTAGTAAAAGGAAACTTCAGGGGTGACAGAGGATTCTGGTTAAACTGACTTGATGGGTTTCGTGCTAAAGGAAGACCAGAATGATTAGATGAAGGATGGATGATAACGAATTTGATAATCTTGGGTGATCAGATATTGAGGGCAGAGGCTCCTCTCTAAATTGACTTAGTAAGATTCTTGCTACAACTGGGTAACATAGGCTTGACAAGAATAGACACCAAGTTTGAGGCCTAGAGAGCACTAAAGTTAGGTTAAGGAGGAGAAAGTCTTTCTCAGAGGTAAGCATTTGATCATCATTTTACAGGTAAGGAAATTGAAAACAGAGAGGTTAAGTTACTTGCCAAAGTCATACATCTATAAAGTGGAAGAACCTAGGTTATGAATCTGAACACAAACAGTGTAGCTCCAAAACCAAGTAGCTTATAGGTGGCAAAGATAGGATTCATACCCAGATCTTGTGGTTATTTTTTAATGCCTCCTGAGTTTATAGAATGCTCTGAGCTCTTCTCAGTGATTAAATGTTAAATGTTAAACTCATGGTAAACAAGGGTAGAGAGATCAGATAGAGCAGTGTGCTATTCTTACATGTGCCAAATAAATTTATGTTTGAGAAAGCACAAAGGTACGGTGAGGGAGAGTCATTCAAACAGCTCTTTTAAGAGGGTAGGCCTAAGGACCACACTCATGGAAAGCCAAAGGCGTTGCCAGCAACTGGTTATTTTACATTAACAGTCACAGGCTTTTATTAGTAGGAGCAATATGGAGTCAGCCCAGATTTCTCTCTGCCAAAAAATTGAAAATCATTCTTGAATTAGAGAGAAGCAAGCACTAACATATTAGTGTTATTTTGAGTGATGGGAAAAAATGGTTTGACATGAATAATTAGAGTTATATTCTTTATTAGGGTCTTAAAATTCACTTCTTAAGCAATACCTGAGGTAATTAGGTATTTGTTAAAGCTCACTCACTATTTTCTTAATATATGTGGTTAATAAACAAGGAATGTTGCCAGCATGCTTCTTAGAATGTGGTGAACAAAATTTGAAAATAGAGACTTGTGAGCTATACTTAGTTTCACTGGTACTTTGAATATGTATAATATATGATTTCATGAAAATTTTGAAGGCATTTTTCTTACATTAAAAGCAGGAGTTTCTTCACATATTGAAAAAATAGTGCTGGTACTTCATAGCCTGGGAAATAAAACATCTACCTCCTATTTAAATATCACATGTTGTGTTGCTTTTGTGTTTCCAATCTTGTGGGATTCTCAGGGCTGCCTGTAAATACTTTCTAGTTGTTTCCGAATAATAACCTCAGGCATAATTTCTTTTAAAGGCAAAATTGTAGTGCTTGCAACTGTTTTATCCCTACTCTCCTTAAGGAAATGAACATCCACCAAACAAAGTGGAATACTAAAAAGCCTATAGAGTTTCATAGGTGGTGTAGAAAAGACTGAACTCCTGAGAAAAGATGAACTGAGAGTCTGGAATCTGTTGTATAATCTTCCTCTTCCTTCTCAGTTACGAATACACAAACAGTACATGACTTACCAAGGTCCAACGTAGTGATTTTTTAACTTTTTGATGATGTGAAAGCAATACTCATTTAGTAGAAACCATACTTCACGTTCTGAAGTTTGATCTTTTCCCAGGCTAGCGATATGCAATAAGATACTCTCATGATGCGGGGCGCCTGGGTACCCGGCTCAGTTGGTTAAGCGACTGCCTTCGCCTCAGGTCATGATCCTAGAGACCCGGGATCAAGTCCCACATCGGGCTCCCTGCTCGACGGGATGCCTGCTTCTTCCTCTCTCACTCCCCCTGCTTGTGTTCCCTCTCTGGCTGTGTTTCTCTCTGTCAAATAAATAAAATCTTTAAAAAAAAAAAAAAAGATACTCTCATGATGCTGGGCAGTAGCAGCAGCCATAGCTCCCAGTCAGCCATGCAATCACAAGGGTAATTAACCAACACACTTAAAATCATTCTGTTTGTCACTTTCATTGTAGTGTTCACTTACATGACATATCCAGCACTGTATCATAAAACGGGCTTTGTGTTAGATGATTTTGCCTAACTGTAAGGTAATGTAAGTGTTCTGAGCACAGTAGATTAGGTTGTATTGAATGCATTTTCTACTAATGATGTTTTCTTCCCATATAACCCCATCATAAATCGAGGAAGATCTGTATGACTAAGTATATTTCCTTCCTCAAGAACTGGAAAAAGAAAAAAGAGATTTCAGCTGATACTTACAATCAGTTTTTTAAAAACTTTCATTAAATCATCTGTTGCAGAAAGTAGAGAAAGTTAAACTTCCTTGAGAGATATGTCCATCTCTGCTCAATTTAATGAAGTTCTCTGCTGTTAAGGATTTCAAAAGCACTGTCTTAGTGAAAGGTACCATTTTGTCTGAAAGAGAGAGAGAACAAGGGCTTTGGAGCTAGATATATGAGAATTAAATTGTGTAAGTATACTATAACTGATAGTAATTCGTTATTGGCATCCTTTCCATGGTCTGTAATAAAGTGTGAAAAACCTCTCCTGCAAAATATTAGGATGGAGTTTTAACTGCAGACCTGGAAGAATTAAAAATAAGTATGAGTACGTACCTGGGATAAAATGGGCAGTTTATTTTTATGAAATTGTAAGTTAGCAAAATAAACACAGGGAAACATAGAAAATCTAAATTACAGATTGAGGACAATTTTCTTTATTCCTTTGGTTCTCATTGAAATGTCAGGCCAAAAATGTTTTCTCAAGTGAAACCTTTCAGACCTTCAAGGAACAAACAGTTTGTGCCTTTTAACTGTTTCAAAACTAAAGAAAGTATCTTTTTTTTTTCTTTTAAAAACCAGTATAGGGGTGCATGGGTGGCTCAGTCATTAAGCATCTGCCTTCGGCTCAGCTCATGATCCCAGGGTTCTAGGATCGAGCCCCACATCCCTGCATGGGCTCTCTGCTTAGCGGGGAGCCTGCTTCTCCCTCTCCCTCTGCCTGCTGCTTCCCCTACTTGTGTGCTTTCTCTCTCTCTCTGTCTCTGATCAAATAAATAAACAAAATCTTTTTTAAAAAATAGCATAATTCAGAGAAAGATATTCCTCAGTACATCTGTAACCAGTATTGCATATTAATATAACAGAAAAAATTCCTAATAAAACATTAGGAACTAGAACCCACCAGAATGTTAAAATGATAATATGCCTAAGATATTTTAGGGATATTTTATCATATCACTGTACTGGAGGAAAAAAACCATGTAATCATCTCAGTAAATGCCAGACACATTAACTAACTAAAAAAAAAAAAAATATATATATATATATATATATATATATGTATGTAAGGTTACATCTTAAATACAGCAAGTATTTTTATATACACACACATACACCTATCATCAGTAAAGGTGAAATATTAGAGATATTCTCACTAAAATCTAGACTAACATAGGGTATCTGCCATCATCACTATTATTTAACATTCTTCAGACCATTACTCTTATGTAAGAAAATGAAAGAATATTAAAGATTTTTAAATGATGAATAAAAATATATCAACATTTATAAACAATATGATTTTCTAGTCCTCATTTACCTTTTTATGAAATTTTTATGGTGGATGTGCAATTTTTTTATAAGCAGGAAACCATTATTTTCATTTCAAAAATTAGAAGGGTGTTGGCCTTGACCATATCTCTAAAGCTCTTTTCTAGCCTCTTCTACTGTTATTCTGAAATAACAGTTATTTGCCAGTATGTAGCTTCTCGGCACTCATGATTTCATTTTGAATCTGATATCAACCTTCTAAGAGAGTAAACAGATTGATTAATTGATTAATTTATAAATAAGTCAGGAAAGTTAAATTGCCTGCCCCAGGTCACATGGCAGTAAGTAGCAAAACCAGAATTCTTAGTCTCTGAATTCTTAACTCTAAAAAGTTACATTTCCAACAAGGCAGCAAAATGTCATGCTGTGATTCTCATGAATCACCATGGATTATTACTTAAAAATACTTAATTCTCAGGCCCACCTTAAATCTAATTCAGTAGAGGGCGCCTGGGTGGTTCAGTTGGTTAAGCGACTGCCTTCGGCTCAGGTCATGATCCCAGAGACCCAGGATCGAGTCCCACATCAGGCTCCCTGCTCAGCGGGAAGCCTGCTTCTCCCTCTCTCACTCCCCCTGCTTGTGTTCCCTCTCTGGCTGTGTTTCTCTCTGTCAAATAAATAAAATCTTAAAAAAAAAAAAAAAAAAGATTCTAAGGAAATGGTGCAGAGTTCCTTAAGGAGAAATGAGAATGCAGGGCACAGAGACAGAAAGAAGTGTTAACTCTAATGGAAGTTTCAACAACAAAAAACACTCAAGAAAGAAGTGCCAAGGGTTCTTTACTGACAAAAAGATTCTCTGTTTTCCTCATCAGCTTTTATTCTGCTTCAAGTCATTAGAGATTACTTAAACTTTTTATCTTTAGTTAAATCTCAAAGTGTACTGATGACTCCAATTGATGAGATGGTTCCTAAATTAAATATTTGCATAGGTGTTTCAGAAGTACTGGTAAAGTTTGAAATAATACAGTTTTACTCCTAATATCTAATTTGAAAGAAAAGGTATCAAATGAGGGTTTCTATAAAAAGGCATCACAGTCTTGGACTCTTTCACTCTGAGGCTAAGAATTGTTTCAGATGGCATTTTTAGAACTGATCTGTTAAACTAATATAGAATGTTGGCAAGTTGTGTGAAAAATGGTGGAAAAGATTTTGGCATTCTATGCATGCCTCCTATTATATATAGCCTCACTTTTTTTTAGATCTGTTAATTAACCACAATGTGGAATAGATATTATTATTTTTTATATTTATAGATTATATTTTTGTGATCTATATTTTTTGTTTGGTTCCAATTACTGTACACATCTATTATGGCTGCTGAAATCTTATCGAATCTTATTTCCATTTTTATTTTATTTTATTTTTTTTGGTTTTGAACCTTTAATGACAAAAATATATCAAGCTCAAGAATACTATGTTTCGTGTGTCACTGGGTCAATGTTTGGGGATACACGACAAACCTAGCAAACAGGATATACATAAACAAAAACAGTCATGGGTAAGACTGAAAAACTATCGCCTAACACAATTAAGTCTTGGTTACCTCATCACTCAGCAGCTTGTTAGGGATTCCCTGACTTATGGTGCATGGACCTTCAGACTGTGAGCATCTGCCTCAGGAATTTCTCATCATGCTCATCCCCTTCAGTCAGCCCCTTGGGCACCTCAACCAGGTGCAAGGTATCTGCCTCCAGAAGCACCACCCATTGCACCCTGGGTACCATATGTGCCATTAAGTCAGGGTTGAATTCCATGGGGTTGATGTGGACCTCCATGGCCTATAGGGCAGAGGGGTTTTGTTAAGGACAGAAGCCTGGTTCCCCGATTCCACTCAGGAGACAGGTGTGAGACTTCATATTTCCATATTTAATTGACTATAATTTTAGCTTATGTTTTAACTTTTTCAGTTCAATTAAAAAAGTTCTTACCCATATGAATGTACTACCTGAGGCTTTCTTTCAGCTTCAGAAAATAAGCACCTGAGATATTGTCAAAAGTTTATAGTATCCTTCTTTTCCTGGTAAAGTGATTATGGTAGATGGCATTCCATTTAGTTAAACTGTGTCTCTTTGCAAGAGAAAAGGCAGAACACAATTAAAATAATTTTTAATTCAATCTCATTAATATTTACTGTCTTACTAGTTTAAGAGGTAGAATTTAGGGATTCTTCAGTTGCATACAACATCCAGTACTCATTACTCCAAGAGCCCTCCTTAATGCCCATCACCCAGTTACATCATCGCCCCCATCCACCTCCTCTCTAACAACCCTCAGTTTGTTTCCTATAATTGAGTCTCTTACAAGAGTTTGCCTCCCTTTCTACTTCCATTCCCTTATGTTCATCTGTTTTGTTTTTTAAATTCCACATCTGAGTAAAATCATATGGTATTTGTCTTTCTCTGACTGACTTATTTTGCTTAGCATAATATCCTCTGGTTCCATCCATGTCATTGCAGATGGCCAGATTTCGTTCTTTTTGATAGCTGAGTAATAGTCCATGAAACACACAATTTTATCCACTTCTGAATTATCGTTATTTGGTAGAATTACTAAAGGAGTTGGGAAAGCGGCAAGCAATCTTTTTTTTTTTTTTTAAGATATTACTTATTTATTTGACACACAGAGAGATCACAGGTAGGCAGAGAGGCAGGCAGAGAGAGAGGAGGGAGCAGGCTCCCTGCTGAGCAGAGAGCCTGATGCAGGCCTTGATCCCAGGACCCTGAGATCATGACCTGAGCTGAAGGCAGAGGCTTTAACCCACTGAGCCACCCCGGTGCCCGGCAAGCAATCTTTAATAAGCACTGAAGAGATCATTTTATTACTGGTGGGCCAGTAAATAAGAATGGTACAGGGGTGCCCAGGTGGCTCAGTCAGGTAAGTGTCTGCCTTCAGCTCAGGTCATGATCCCAGGATCCTGGGATCAAGCTCTGCATTGGGCTCCCTGCTTGGCAAGGACCCTGCTTCTCCCTCTCCCTCTGCTACTCCCCCTGCTTATGCTTGCTCTGAAATAAATAAAGAAAATCTTTATTTTTTAAAAAAGAATTTTACAAATAGTAAGTTGAATATAAATACAGTTTAGTAATTGAATTGCCTTCTTACTTCTGTCACATCTATTTTATTCAGCAAACATTTACAAAACACCTAGAGAGTCTTAGTCTGTGTTTGATGCTAGGGATGTTTAGATGAGCACAATATATCTTGCCTTTAAGACATTCTCTTGGAGCTCCCAGTTTAATACGGGAAAACAAGAAAATAGAACATAAAAAGAGTAGTAATACTGTATTACCAGTGTTGTGTAGCTGAGGTGGTTCAGAGGAGGGAATGGTTAACTCAGAGTTTTGAGTAACAGCCAAGTTTTCTTTTTTTTAATTAAACTTTTTATTTTGGAATAATTGTAGATTCACACGTAGTTGTTAGAAATAATGGAGATCCCATATACCCTTCACACAAGTTCTCTAATGGTAACATATTACACAAATATAGGACAGTCTCACAGCCAAGATATTGACATTGGTATGGTCTAATACAGAAGGTTTCCATCACCATAAGGATCCTTCATGTTACCTTTTTATACTTCCTGCCCCAACTTTCTCCCTAGCCCCTGGCAATCATTAATATGTGCTCCATTTAATAATTTTGTCATTTCAAGAATGTTATATAAATGGGATCATATAGTCCTGTAACCTTTTGAGATCTGCTTTTTACATTTAGCATAATTCTCTAGAGATTCATCCAGGTTGCATAAATTAAATTTGTCCCTTTTTTTTTTTTTTAAGATTTTATTTATTTATTTGACAGAGAGAAACACAGCGAGAGAGGGAACACAAGCAAGGGGAGTGAGAGAGGGAGAAGCAGGCTTCCCGCCGAGCAGGCAGCCCAATGTGGGGCTCGATCCCGGGTCTCCGGGATCATGACCTGAGCCGAAGGCAGTCGCTTAACCAACTGAGCCACCCAGGCGCCCCAAATTTGTCCCTTATTATTGCTAAGTAGTATTCCGTAGTATGGATGGATGTACTTTAGTTTAACCATTCACCCACTGAATGACATTTGTGTTGTTTCCAAATTCAGACTATTATGAAGATAGCTGCTCTAAACATTCATATACAGGTTTTTGATGAACATAAATTATCATATCTCTGCCATAAATCCCTAAGAATGCAGTTGCTGGTTAGTGTGGTAGGTACATGTTTACTTTTTAATAAAAATTGCCAGACTATTTTCACAGTAGTTGTACCATTTTACATTCTTATCAGCAATATATGAGTGGTCTGGTTTCTCTGTATCCTTGCCAGTCTTTGATGATGTCACTTTTTAAAATTTAGCCATTCTGATAGGTATGTAGTGATGTTTAACTGGTTTTAATTCCATTGAACATCTTTACATATGCTTATTTATCTTCTGTATATCCTCTTCAGTAAAATGTCTTTTCATGTCTTTTGCCCATTTTTGAATTGGATTGTCTGGTTCTTTACTGCATTGGTTGCATGTTCTGTATATGTCTGTTAAGTCTATTTGTTCTAAAGTGTGGTTTAATTCCAGTAAAACAATCTATTCATTGCTGACAGCAGGGTATTGAAGTCCCCTACAATTATTGTACTATTTCTCCCTTAATGTGTAAGGATTTCCTCTGCCATTTTATCTTTGCCTTCTGGTTATTTTGTTTCTCCATTTCTCCATTTTTCCCCCCTCTGTTTGTGTCTGCCTAACTTATAAGTTAGTTTTCCATGGTGATTTAGCTCAATCCACTCCTTTTTTTCTTTGTTTCTTATTTCTGCTCCGAAGTTTTGCTTTGAGGTATACATATAAAGTCTCATAGATAAAATAGTCCTCTCTCTGGGGATAGCAATTTATCTTCATGTTACCTTTAAAGGTTTCATCCCTTTACTCTTCCCCTTTGATATTTTTAATATCACAAGTTAACTCTTTATGCTGTGATTTTTTTTACCAAGTTATAATAGCTATAGTTATTTTTAATGTTCTTTTAATTTTTGTGCTATAGTTAAGAGCTTAATATACTGTTCTAAAAATGAGTTACACTATTATAATTTTGACTGTCACCTTAAATCAATTTTGTGTACTTTGATTTCAGCTTCAAGAGTTCCTTTCAACATTTCTTGTAAGGCAGATCTAGTAGTGGTGGACAACCACACTTTTATTTATCTGAGAGAGCCTTTATTTCTCCTTCATATCTGAAGGATAACTTTGCCAGACAGAGTAGTGTTCCTGGCTGGCAATTTTTATCTTTAATTTATTTTGAATATGTCATTCCAGGGTCTCCTGGCCCATAGTTTCTGTTGGGAAATCTGCTAATAACCAAGTGGAGATAACTTTGTAGTTACTGTCTTTTTCTCCCTGGCTATCTTTAAATTTCTTTATCATTGACTTTTGACAGTTGTAGTGTAAAAAGATAAAGACTTTAGAGAAGGTCTTTTTGTGTTGAGATGCTAAGTGTTGTATTAGCATCAAGGACTTGTATATCCAGTTCCTTCTCTGGGTTTGGGAGCTTTTCAACTATTATTTTGGTTTTTATTTTCATTTTTTTCATCTTTTCAAATTTTTATTTTATTGATTGATTGCTGGAATATAGAAATAAAATTGGTTTTGGATATTGACCTATCCAGTAACCTTGATAAATTCATGTATCAATTCTGATAGATCATGTATAGATTTTACATTTTCTATATGTACAATCATGTTGCCAGCAAAGACCGTTATGTCCTCTCAAATCTTCAGATATTTTATTTTTCTTATTTATTGCACCAAGTATGACTTCCAGTAAAATGTTGCATAAAATTATTAGGCATCCTTGTTTCATTTACAGTATCAAGGGCAAAATCTTCAATAGTTCACCAGTGAGTATAATTTTTACTGGAGATTTTTTTGGTACCCTTATCAGAATAATGATGTTCCCTTCTTTTCTTCCCCTCGAAAAGAGATTTTTAACTACAAACTGTCATTGAGTTTTATCAACTGCTTTTTTTGCATCCATCAATATTGAGATTTTTCTCCCTTATTCTTTTTTTTTTTTTTTAAAGATTTTATTTATTTGACAGAGGGAACACAAGCAGGGGGAGTGAGAGAGGGAGAAGCAGGCTTCCCACCGAGCAGGGAGCCCGATGTGGGGCTTGATCCTGGGTCTCCGGGATCATGACCTGAGCCGAAGGCAGTTGTTTAACCAACTGAGCCACCCAGGCGCCCCTCTCCCTTATTCTTTAAATGAGGAATATTATGTTGCTTTTTGATTAACAGCTATTATTTTTTAAATATATTCTCTCCTCCCTTCTCCCTCTTTTCTCCTTCTGGGATTCCCATTATTCTTATGATAGCTATTCTAATAGATTTGGATAGTTGTCATACAGTTTCTTCATTTTTTTTTAAAGATTTTATTTATTTATTTGACAGAGTGAAACACAGCTAGAGAGGGAACACAAGCAGGGGGACTGAGAGAGGGAGAAGCATTCTTCCCGCCAAGCAGGGAGCCCAATGCGGGGCTTGATCCCAAAACTCTGGGATCATGACCTGAGCTGAAGGCAGACACTTAACAACTGAGCCACCCAGGTGCCCCCAGTTTCTTCATTTTTAAAAAATTGTGTTTTCTTTCCTCTTCCACCTGAATTATTTCTCTATTTCTGCTGTTGTTAACTCTTTTATCCCATATGATCTGTTCTATTTCCAATAAATTCTTCATTTATTGAGCTCTTCAATCCAGAATTTGTTTGGTTCTTTTTTTACAATTTCATTCTCTTTGGTAAAGTACTCCTTCTGTTCATTAATTTTATACCTGAGATCACTGAATTATTTTTCTGAGTTTTCTTGTAGCTCATTGAATTTCTTCATTACAGCTATTTTAAATTATCAGTTAGATTGCACTATTCAATATCTTTGGGCTCAGCGGCTGCAAAATTGGCATTTTCTATGATATATTACCATGATTTTTCATGGTGTTTGATGAAAAGTGCCTCTGCTGCCACATTTGAAGTAGCAAACACTTTCTCATTTCTTATTTAGGTAAGAATTTGTTTAGTTTATTTACTTGGATTCTAACAGTTCAACAGATTGGTAATTAGGACCCTGACAGAAGTTTTTGTCTCTTAGTGCAGCTGATTTGCAGCTATGGTTGGGATCATGCACATTAACACAAACAAATAAAAACAAGCATAGGGGGAGATGTATATTTAGCATTTGAGTCTTCGGGTGTGCCCATGACCTGGTAAGAGTATCTTCAAGTGAGGGACAGATGGGGAAAATGATGCCACAGTGTTCTGGGGATGGTCCTCTTGCGTTCTGGGGCAGGCAAAAGAAACTTTCCCTCAGTTCTCTTCATCTGCCTACTTTTCTTTCTATTTGCTCCCTCCACACACAACCACTGCTGTCTTTCATCAGAGAGAGCAGCTGGTTCCTTTAGCTGCAGCATGAGTGACCAGACCCCCGACTCATTGTCTTTACCTTCCACCTCCTCTACCAAAAAGGTTATGCTAACTCACTGACAAACTTTTGCCTTCTCTGCTACTGCCTGCTCCACTGCCATTTCCCTTCTCCACTGCCTTCTCCATGGTGTTTAGTAAGCCCAATTTCAGAATATACTGATGGATGGATCTCACAGGTGTGCTGGTATCCTGTGCAAAGGTGGGGTTTTTGTTTTGTTTTTTTGTTTGTTTGTTTTTGGTTATGGATGTCCACTTACTTTTAAGTAAAAAGGAAGAGAAAAAGGCAGTCACTGCCATGATGCTGATGTTACTCCACATAGTTTTGATTACTGCAGCTGTCTGATAATCTTAAAATTGGGTAGACTGATTTCTCCTACTTTCTTTTTCTTTTTCAAAATTGTTCTGGCTATTTTAGTTCTTTTGTCTTCCTGTATAAATTTCAGAATAGCATGGTCTGTATCTACAAAAGTCTTACTACAATGTTATAAGAATTATGTTAAACCTTGTGGAGAAATGGTATCTTTACTCTATTCAAAAACTAGTCTTCTAGTCTTTGACTATCTCTCTATATTTAAGACTTCTTTTATTTCGTTCATCAGTATTTTATATTTTTCAGTCTATAAGTCTTTGATATGTGTATTTTATGAGTAATTGTAAAGGATGAGATTTTACTGTTAAATTTTGGTATCCATGTGTTCATTGCTAGTGCATAGCAGTATAGTAGATTTTTGTATATTTAACTTATATCCTTTGACCATGTTGAACTTATTCATTCTAAAGGGGTTTTTTTGGTATGTTTCCTGTGATTACCTATATAGACAATCATAGCATCTACAACGAGGGACAGTTTTATTTCTTCCTTTCTAACCTCTATCCCTTTTACTTCCTTTTGTTTTCTTTCTTCACCTTACTGCTCTAGCTTCAGCTTCTACTATTTTGAGAAAGAATGGTGAGAGCAGATATTCTTGCCTTGTTTTCCAATCTTAGGAGGAAAGCATTCAGTTTTTCACTATAATAAACAAAAGTTCCTCAGCTAATGCTATATTGTTTTTGTTGAAGCTTTATCAAGTTGAAGAAATGTCCCCTCTATTTCTGTTTCTCTAGATCTTTTGATATGACCCTCTGTTTTTTTTTTCCAAGCTGTAGCCCATTAATATGGTGTATTACATTATTGACATTTGAATATTGAGTCAGCCTCTGGAATAAAACCCCCTGTCTCTGGAGTAAAACCCCTCTGTGTCTCTGGAATAAAGCCCCCTGATGTTTCATTCCTTTTCTGTATTGCAGAATTCTGTTTGCTAATATTTTACTAAGGCTTTTTATGTCTATATTTATGAGGGATATTTGTACTTTTGGCAGGGGGTTAGGGGACTGTTTTTTGGTTTTGGTAGAGGTTCTTCAAGTGAGGGACAGATGGGGAAAATGATGCCACAGTGTTCTATGCTAATTTCCTAACATGAATTGGGAAGTTTTCTCTCTTCTAATTTGTGGAAGATTTTTCTTTAAAAGGTTGGTAGGGTTCTCCAGTGAAACTGTCTGGGCCTAGAGACTTATTTTGTGCTTCTTAAATTGCAAGTTTAGTTTTCTTACTATTTATAGACTACTCAGCTTACCATTTTATATTGGGTGAGTTATAATAGTCTGTGTTTCTTTTTTAGGAATTTGTTCCATTTCATCTAAGTTGTCAGAATTTATGAGTGTAAGTTATATTTCTTTATTATTCTTTTCATGTCTTCAGGGTTGGTAGTGATAGACCCTGTTTCATTCCTAGTAGTGGTAATTTATGTCTTCTTTCTTTTCTTGTCAGTTGTACTAGAGTTTTTCGGTGCTATTAACCTTTTCAAGGAATCGGCTTTTTGTTTCATTGATTTTTTTCTTTATTTTCCTTTTCAGTTTCACTGATTTCTGTTCTTTCTGTTCCTTCCTTGCTTTAGATTTGTTTTTCTAGGTTCTTGAGGTAAGAGCTTAGATAATCGAGATTTTTTTTTGTCTTTTCTAATGTATGCATTTGCATGTATAATATACATATAAGGGTATGCATTTCCCTCTCACCACTGCTTTAGCTGTGTCTCACCAACAACACAGTATGTTGTATTTTCATTTCTGTTTAGGTCAGTGCATTTTTAAGTTTTCCTTGAGACTCCTCTTTGATCCATGAATTGTTTAGTAGTGTGTTCTTTAGTTTCCAAGTATTTAAGGGTTTTTCTGTTACTGATTTTTATAGCCTATCTACGTATATGTTCAGTGGACACTTGAAAAGAATATGTATTGTTAGATCCTGTTAGTCAATGATGTTGAGTTTTATATCCTTACTTGTTTTCTCCTTGCTTTTTTGTTGTTATTGTGTCAGTTGTTGAGGAGGAGAGTTAACATTTCCAACTATAATTGTGGATTTACTTTTTCTTTCAGTTCGATCCGTTTTTGCTACTCTCATCGTTTGATGTAGGTACAATTAGAATTGTTACATTTTCCTGGTGGATTGGCTGTTATCATTATATCTTATTCCTCTCTGTCTCCAGTAATCTTCTTTGCTCTGAAATCTACTTTAATTGATAATAATATAGCCACCCTGCTTTCCTTTGGTTGTTTATATTATATATATTTTTCCACCTTTTTCCTTCTAACTTACGTATTTTATTATATTTGAGGTGAGTCTCTTGTAGACAGAATATAATTGGGTCATAGTTTTTAATCCACTCAGCCAGTCTCTCTTAATTGGTATGTTTACACCATTGACATACAATGAATGTAATTACTGATATTTTAGAACTTAAAATATGCCATTTTCTTTTTTGGTTTTCTGCTGTCTTTGCTTTTTAGTTCTCTGTTTTTACTTGAACAGTTTTAAAGTTATATTTGATTTATCTAAAGAATTTTTTTAGTGTATCTCTTTGTATAATACTTCAGTGGTTGTTCTAAGTATTACACTATATGTACATAAGTTATTCCAGTATCCTCGTGTTGTCATTTTACCAGTTTGAGTGACTTATGGAAACTTTATCCTCCTTTACATCTCTTCACCCTCCCCCATTTATAACGTAAGGGTCTTAAATATTTCTTCTACATACATTTAGGACCATATCTGTCAGTGTTACAACTTTTGCTTTAGCTGTCAAGCATAATTTGGAAAACTTAAGAGGAAAAGGAAAACCTATTTTATTCATCTATGTTTTTGCTTATTGATTGGGTTCTTTTTTCCTTCTTGAAGTTATAAAGTTTTTTTCTTGTATTATTTTCTTTCTGTGTAGAGAATTCAACTCTTTTAGAGTAGATCTTCTAACAAATCCTTAGTTTCCATTTATCTGAGAATGTCTTGATTTCCCCTTCATTTCTTGAGGAATATTTTCATTGACAATAAGATTCTGGGTATATATCATTCATTTTTAGCACTTAATAAATTTTATCTTTTTGCCTTCTAGCCTCCAAAAGATTTCTGATGAGAAATCTGCTATTATTCATACTGTTTTAACTCTGATAGTTAACCTGTTAGGTTTTTCTTGGTTGAGATGGTTATCTTTGTCTTTAGTTTTCAGAAGTTTAATTACCATGTGTTTGATATGGTTTCATTATGTTTATTCTAACTGAACTTTGCTCAGTTTCTTAAATCTGTAGGTTTATGTCTCTTACCACATTTGGGGAGTTTTCTGCTATTGTTTCGTCCGGTACTTTTTCAGTTCACCCTTTTTCTCTTCTTCTGGACTCTGATGACACAAATATTATAGATCATTTAGGCCTTTTGTTTCTTTGCTGAGGCTTTCAAGTTTTTGTTTGAATCATTTTATAATTGTTCATTACAGCATTTTTATTATGACTGATTTAAAGTCTTGTCAATTCCTCTATCTCTGTCATCTCAGTTTTGGCATCTGTTATATCTTTTCATTCAGTTTGAGATCTTCCTGGTTCTTGGTATGACTAGTGATTTTCAACTGAAATCTGGACATTTTGGCCATTATGTTTTCAAACTTCGGAGATACACACACACACATCCCCCACCCCCCATCCTTAATTATCCCTTGGATTTAAAACAATTCCTGCTTTTACATGATAGCACTAGCTTGCCAGCTAGCAGCCTAGGCAGCATCATTTTCTTAGTCACAGGTGCCAGTGCATTTGTGTGATTATTTAAGTATATTCCTGTCTATTTAATTATATTCCTGTCTATTCTTATCAAAATAAGTGGGAATTATGGTAGTACATATCATTATGAAGAAATTTTAATATAATTAAACATATTTTAATATAATTAAAACAAAGATGGAAATCATTAGGCATACGGAAAACAGCAATTTTTAAACATCAGTGCCAACGCTCATTCAGTTTGAAGATATTCAAACTGTGTGTTCTATAGTAAACAGTAAAAACAAAGAATGTTTGTAAGATGTTAGGAATATTATCATTAAAGATTGTGTCTACATGAAAAAAATGTTCAGCATCACTAGCCATCAGGGAAATTCAAATCAAAACCACAATGAGATACCACCTTACACCAGTTACAATGGCAAAAATTAACAACGCGGGAAACAAAGTATTGACAAGGATGTGGAGAAAGGGGAACCCTCTTAAACTGTTGGTGGGAACGCAAGCCAGTATAACCACTCTAGAAAACAGTATGGAGGTTCCTTAAGACGTTAAAAAAGAGGGACGCCTCGGGGGCTCAATCATTAAGTGTCTGCCTTCAGCTCAGGTCATGATCCCGGAGTTCTGGGATCGAGCCGCTTATCAGGCTCCCTGCTCAGCAGGAAGCCTGCTTCTCACTCTCTCACTCCCCTTGCTTGTGTTCTGTCTCTAGCTGTGTTTCTCTCTGTCAAATAAATAAATAAAATCTTAAAAAAAAAAAAAAAAGATGTTAGGGCGCTTGGGTGGCTCAGTGGGTTAAAGCCTCTGCCTTCGGCTCAGGTCATGTTCTCAGGGTCCTGGGATCAAGGCCCGCATTGGGCTCTCTGCTCGGCAGGGGACCTGCTTCCTTTTCTCTCTCTGTCTGCCTCTCTGCCTACTTGTGATCTCTCTCTCTCTGTCAAATAAATAAATAAAATCTTTTTAAAAAATTAAAAAAGGTAGGGTAGTCTTATAAGAAAGAGAAAAGAGATGTGTACATAATAAAAATATAAGCATTAACAATGTTTTATGAAAAGAATACCATAGGAAGGGGGAGATTGCCTTTTCTAAACTTATAAGGGTTTTGTCCTTTGCTTTTACTATTAAGTTATTATTTATAGAAATGTTAACTTTGAAAAAAAGGGTTTATGATAACTCTTACTGCTTTTCTTAAGCCTTAGATTCAGTATTTACCCTCTTTACCTTTATAGACCACCATGTCTCCTACTAACTTGAGAAAATTGACCCTTTCAGGAGTCATTTCTCTTCACCCACCTTCTATTTACATACTTATTTAATCCAGATCCATTGCTCACTACATATTTTTCCCAGTCTTGGGTAACAGTGTTTCCCTCCTAAGGGCCCTGACCTCATTTCTTTCTGCCTCTTTCTGGATCTTGCTCTGGCAGTCATTTTTTTCTTTTTCCAGGTTTCAATCTCTTCATCATTACCACCTCCTTTCCTGTAGCCTATGCACATAGTCAAAAGTCTCTGATCTAAAAAGACTTCCCTTATTTTATTAAGCCATCTGGAATAGTCTCTTTTCTTTTCTCATTCTTACATCTCAAAGCAGTAGTCTGCCTGTCCTCACTGTCTCTATTCCTCTAGCCACCATAACTTTGTATAATCATGTAAACTTATTTTAAGACCTTGAAATATATACAAACATTAGAATTTATTTTTTGAAAGAGATAAGGAGAAACACTAACATTTGAGAGTTCTCCTTTCTTTGGATCTTTGGTGTAAAGAAACACAGAGAGAATAAATTCAATCAAATTTAGTTAAATGCAATATAAATGGAGACTTCTATTTCTGATTGTCTCCTTACCCTTTTCATAGAAGAGTCTTGTATTATTTTGGTTGTTCCAAAATGGGTTCAATCACTGTCTATATATATTTGACTCCGAAATCTATATCTTAATCTTCTTATTTCTGTTTTTCTTTGTTTCCTAAACATTTTCCATCTCAATCTCATAGGTACCTTTAAGTCAGCATGTTCAAAATTAAGCGCTTTTTTTTCCCCTTACCCTTCTTCAGGCCCATGTTGTTTTCTGTCTTACTAGTTCATGGCCCTCTGCTGCCCATTCAGCGTAGGTCCTTGGCTCTACCCTTTATCTCACCTCAAAATTCACCAATGTCTGCAAGAATTAGTTCCTAATTTTCTTTTATTTGCCTGACCTCCCTGTACCTTGTACTTCCACTCAATTTTAGTCCTCATCATTTCTCACCAGACTACTACAACAGCCTCCTTATTAGTACACTACAGTCTTCACCCCTCTCACTCATCTCCCTTCCTAGCACTGCACTATTTAGTAATTTAGTTACATATAACTATTGAGCACTTGAAATGTGCCTAGGCAAAACTGAGATGTATTGCAAAATACAAAATGGCTTTTGAAGACTTAGGAAAAAAAAGAATGTAAAAGCTCCCAATTCTTTTATATTATTAAAATAACATTTTAGATATATTAGTTTAAACAAAATATATTATTAAATTAATTTTAGGGGCTTCTGGGTGACTCAGTTAGTTAAGCACCTAACTCTTGATTTCGGCTCATATCATGATGTTGGGGTTATGAAATCGAGCCCCATACTGGGCTTCATGCTGGGTGTAGAGCCTGCTTAGGATTCTCTCCCTCTCCCTCTGCCCCTCCCACCACCACTTGTGTGTGCTCTCTCTTTAAAAAAAAAAATCAATTTTACCTGTTTCTCTTTCTTTCCTTTTTTTTGTTTAAGATTTTATTTATTTACAAGAAAGAGAGAGAACACTAGCAGAGGGGAGGGGCAGAGAGAGAGGTAGAAGCAGATGCCCCACTGAGCGGGGATCTGAATTTGAGACTTGATCATGGCCTGGGATCATGGCCTAAGCTAAAGGCAGATGCTTAACCACCTGAGGCATCCAGGTGCCCCTCTCTTTACCTTTTAAAATCTGGTTACTAGAAACTGTAATTAATATCACATACAGAACTCTTCCTCCAGTTTTTCATGTGACTGGCTCCTTCTTATCACTCAGGTATCCACTTACAGGCCTTCTCTGTCTGAACACCAAAGGAATTCTGCCAGTCTCAGCCATATTACCATGTTCTTTTTTCTTCGTATCACTTTTCACTGTGTTAAATTAGCTTGTTTATTGGTATATCTGATCATTGTCTACCCCCACTAAGTAGTAAGCTTCACAGGGGAAAGAAAGTTGCTCATTAGTGAATAAGATTTACTACTATGTGCTTAGTACCTAGAACGTCTGACATATAGTAGGTGCTCATTCACTGGATGGATGGATGGTTTCTACACTGACATGGTTCGAAACTCAGCGTAAGTAATACCTCCTTCAGGAAGGCTTTCCTGGCTGTTATCCTTCCTGAAAGCCTGATTTATTGATTCCTCTGTTATGCACAGTTCTACAGTCATACATTGTCTTTTTGTTTACTTCATATCTCTAACCCTTAGCCCTTAGTAGTTCTTCAGTATGCCCATCCCCATTCTCTAAAATATGCCTGATTACCGAATAAGCATTCACATGTTTGTTGAATATAGAAATAAAGTTTTCTTTTGAGTTAATCTTAAGTATTATAACTATATGGTAAATAACACAGATTATAATAGTAAACATCTATTGCATGAATAAATGGATTCCTGTGTAGTATTTTCTTACTATGAAAACAGTATAGCAGGGCTGCCTAGATGGCTCAGTTGATCAAGCATCTGCCTTTGGCTCAGGTCATGATCCCAGGGTCCTGGGAAAATGTCACTACCTTAATAGCAGTTATTTTCCTTAGCCCAGTTCTTCCTTTTATTTTTAATTATACCAGTAAAACATGGATGTGTATATATCACGATAAAAATAAAATTCAAATAATACAGAAATACCTAAAGTTAAAAGTGAATCCCTTTAATAATCTTGCTTCCTTCATCAGGTATAGATACCTCTGTCATTTTCTATGAGCATAAATTTTATATACAGTATAAAGTAATATATGTATAATATTTAAATTCCGTTTTTCACATACCTTAGAAATGTTTTTAATGTTACTTCATAGTTTTATGGACTGTCTTTTCATTTTAGAATTGAGACAGATGTAGAAAAACAAAGCTGTCTAGTACAAAAAAGTTCCTTAAATAAAGATCCCCATTTCTAGTTTCTTCATTTATCCTTAGGCCTAATGGGATTTCCATTTTTGTCTCAATAATTTTTTTAAAGATTTATTTATTTATTTATTTGACAGAAAGAAACACAGCTAGAGAGGGAACATAAGCAAGGGGAGTGAGAGAGGGAGAAGCAGGCTTCCCGCTGAGTAGAGAGCGCGATGCAGGGCTTGAAACTGGGACTCCAGGATCATGACCTGAGCCGAAGGCAGACGCTTAACGAATGAGCCACCCAGGCGCCCTTGTCTCAATCATTTTAAGATTATGCATTTTCTATAATCACAAAGTTGGAAAGAGGCAGAGTCTGGATTCAGACCCAGGTCTTCTTACTTCAAATCCAGTTATCTTTCCACTTATTGACTGTCTCTCTGAATTTAAGCTTTCTTAACTATAAAATGGGAATAATAATGTTTTTCTTGCCTGCTCTTAGGATAAATATAATCACCTGAGGAGGTATAATACATGTGACCTCACATTTTAGCTAAAACACACCAAAGATCAGGGAAGTATCTATACTCCATTTTTAGAGAACCATATTAATCTTGTAATTCAGTGTTTTGATGCTTTTTAGCTTAATGGGAATAGAACTAAGATTTGCTAGATGCCATACTCCTTCATAACTTAGCTTACCTGTATAGGTTTGGGCTTTGAAAATGGTGTCCAGTCTATTTTATTTGTTTTTTCATTTAATTTCAGATTAGAAGCTAGTAAACTGTTATCAGAGTAGAAAGGTTTAGGGGTTTTTTGTTTTTGTTTTTTGAAAACCATTCGCTTTCTCTTTATATAGTGCCACTTTTTCATTTTTAAAATATCTTCCCTGAAACGTGGTTCAAGGATGATTTTCATATATGATTTTTCTAGTTTCTCTCTTAACACTTTTTTTGATATATTATCATGCTTTATCCCTCGTATGGTAACTATGGGTACACCACTCTAAAAACCTTATTTTTATGTGTTTTACATTCAGTAGATACCATTACCATAAATATTTCCTGTACACGAATTATGCTTCTAATATGATGGGTGTGTAATACAAGCTTAGGGTAGAATAGCAATGACTTGATTTTCTATGATTCTGAACATCACTAAAGTGGGCTCCCAGAGGTAGCCAAGAGAGAATTAGATGTAATTGCTTGCCTAAAGTGATAATATCTTTCCAGTACATCCCCTGAATACCAATAAAGGCAAATGATTTCAGGGAGAAGCACTCCTCATTTGGGAGATGGGAAAGATCAAGTAAGGGTAATAATTAAAAAGAGACCAAAATGAAACACATGTAGACTAGGTATACACTAATCATTGTTTGAAAAAGTAAGATAAAGCATTACTTATTCCAGAATATTCTATTGAAATAGTTGCTTTTTGAAAAGTCAGTGAAGCCTTGTGTTTCATAGAAATTTCATGGAAATAATATGAGCTTAGAAAGGAGGGAGGTACTTGACTCACTGTACCATTTTAAGGATCATATTCTAAGAATAGGATTTGTATTAAAATCTAGAACACATTAAAGAAAACAAGCATATTGATTTTTATTTCCTTCTTAATTCTTTTGAACTTTCCCCACAATCTCCTTTTATATAATAATTTGAACTTGATGATTTCTTTAGTAATTAGAAAAGAAAATCAGCTTTCAGTAATAACATTTGATGTTACCTATACTTACTTGAGAAATACTCAATATTTATTACTTTATTCTTATTTCATTACTTTTACTAGCAAACAAAATGATGGTTCATTGTTGTGAAAACTAAATGAGATAATATATATGAAGTGCCTGGCTCATAGTAAGCATTCAGTTTTTTTAAAAAGTAGTTGCAAATGTAACTTACAATTAAGTTGCTCTCTTTGTCCCTTTGTGTTTACCTTGTTTTGGAAACATGAGAACAGTGAATTTTATTAAGGTGCTGCATTTGCTTTGCAATTTTCTTTGCAAACCTTAGTAGATAAGTTACAAGATTTTTTTTTTAAGTTACAAGATTTTTAATGCAGTTGTGATGCTAATTATTGAATAATACTCAGCTAGACTGTGTCTGTCTATAGAGTGAAGTAAACATAGAACACATCCAACTGAAGTAGGTAATAAGTATTTTGTTAGGACTTTTAAACTGATAATTTATTTGGTACAATGTTATAGTATAAATAAAGTCAACCCAATTCACTTTTGATGAGGAACAGTTTTTATGAAAATAGTTCAAACCTGAAAATGTGTTTATATCTAAGCTTGACTGTTCACTAGTATCACTTGTGGACCACTGAAAAAATACTGTTTTCTATGTCCAACCACTGACTTGCCAGAAGCAGAACAGTGATGTGCTGTTACATGTTTAACAAACCAGCTCTTTGGTAGGAGTAGGGATGGAAGATACTGATTTGCAGTGTTTATTGATTTCCATGGTATAAATACTTCTACCATAAGTTACTAAGATAATATTGTGTTGCAAAAAGATATATTGTAGCACAGCATTATATAATAGTTACATCATATAGATACAATAAGCATACATGACCTAAAAAAAAGGGTAATAGCAAAATATAGTAAAATAGGGGTGCCTGGATGGCTCAGTTGATTAAGCGACTGCCTTCGGCTCAGGTCATGATCCCGGAGATCCAGGATCGAGTCCCACATCAGGCTCCCTGCTTGTGTTCCCTCTCTGGCTGTGTTTCTCTCTGTCAAATAAATAAAATCTTTAAAAAAAAATATATATATATATATATGTATATATATAGTAAAATAATTAGGAAATAATGAATTTTGAGTTTTTATTACCTTTAATTAATTATGTTTATATAATTTGATTTTTAATAATTGTGTTTAACAATCAGCTTAGTTTTGAAAATGTAACCGTTTTTATGAGCTAGTATGAACTGATTAATACTGGAACTATAACATACCCATATTTTTTAGATCAGCTAAGTAATTCTAATGCAAGCAGCCTGCCAGCTTAATTATTTTTCTAAAATACAGAGAGGATCCTAAGGGCCAAGAGCTCATTCCCTAGTAGCAGACCCAAAATGTCTTTTCCAGACTCATTTTAAGTCACCCCCATTCTCTTACATCCTCCATATTTCACCCACACTAGATTTAGATTATTTGCAGCTCCTCAAACACACCTTGTACTTTCTCACCCTCCTGCCTTTTCATTATCTTCCTTCAGCTTTGAATGCCCTTGCCTCATTTGCCTGACTTTTGCAACACTGTTCATTTATCCTTCTACAAATAACTAAAATGCTGTTTCCTCTTATTTCCTACTGTTGGGAACATTCCCATTCTCCTTGATGTTCTCATAATGATTTGTTTATACTTCAATTTGAACTCAAATTTATCATCAATAACAAATGGCTGTTTCTACTTATTGTATTATAAATTTCTAAAAGGTACCTTGGAATCACACTGTACTTAACACTTAATACCTAAAAATGATTAATAAATACTTGTTTTAATAGGAACGGCTTTAACTTATTTTAATAGGAAGAATTGTGGATACGGCATGATACGTCCTTTATTTTCTATGCCTTTGGGAAACTAACCAAAATTTAAACTTTTTTGAATTAGATGTTTCGCACCTTTTTCCTGATAATCCAGGACCATATTAATACTTATATCCTGCACAATAACAAGGAACACAAATAATATGATGACTCAAGCTTATTAAAGAAGAATTTCATTACAGTATATATGAATCACTTAAGAGTGTGAAAAATATTAAATTATATAACTACATATGCAAATTATTTTTATTATTCTGATTTAGTGTACTTTATAGTGTTCCCAGCATTTGTATCTATGAACAACCTCTACAAAAAGCAAAAATATCATGTTTTACTTTGCGATTTGAGAGAAATTTGCTTTCGTATATGTCCTTAAGGATAATCAATCTGTTGCTTTCTGGCATTTTATCTGCAATTAAAAATATCCGATTATGGGAGCCTGGGTAGCTCAGTGGGTTAAGCCTCTGCCTTTGGCTCAGGTCATGATCTCAGGCTCCTGGTATCCAGTCCCGCTTCAGGCTCTCTGCTTAGCAGGGAGCCTGCTTCCTCCTCTCTCTCTGCCTGCCTCTGTGCCTACTTGTGATCTCTCTATATATATCAAATAAATAAATAATATCATTTTTTAAAAAAGTATTCGATTACCTACACAATTAGTGTAGATAAGCTCTAAGTATATGAAGGAAGTGTTCTAAAGTAAAAGCAATCCAAGAATTTCTTGAAGCAAACGTAGCACATTTCTTATTAGTGGTGTTACATAAATTTTTTTCATCTTTGACCCTAATCTGCCACCTGATGGCAAAAATTAAAATGACATCTTTTGTAATATTGCAGTTATTTGGGTTTTTATGTATTCATATAGAGCCTCCAAAACTCCAAATGCACATTTTTATAAATTTTATGTATTTGGTAAATGTCTGATAATTACTTTGTACCTTAGGAGAATCAGAGTTACTGTTTAACTTCTATTAGACAGCATTTCTACCAGGGAGATTTGTTTAAAATCTTACTTCCTTTATGGAGCTATATAAAGAATCTGTTCTTTAAATTAGTTTTATTTAATGAGAAATTTTACTTAAATCTCTCAATTTTCTCTTTTACTTTTCCCATTTCTTTCTTCAGAACGAGGTCACTCAGACACCGTGGTATTCTTTTACCTTTGGATCGTGTTTTGTATCATCAGTTCCTGCTATACCCTCATCTGGGATCTGAAGATGGACTGGGGTCTCTTTGATAAGAATGCTGGAGAAAATACCTTTCTCCGGGAAGAGATTGTATACCCCCAAAAAGTACGTACAAAGAATGCTTGTTATTGTTTTAAAACCAGCTAACTCCTATGATGATGCATACCTAATCCCAACCTAATATATTGAGAAAAAGCAACTTACTACCAAAAAATATTAATTCATTCAGTCAGCAAAAACATCAGGTTTTTACTATATGCTGGGGGCACTATAGAAAATAAAAACAAAGTTCTGATTCTCAAAGAAGCCATAAACTATATTAAACAGATAAATAAACAAATTGCAATGCAATGTAACAAAGTCTAAAATAGAGGAATAAATAACTTACTATAATTTATGACCTGATTTTTAACAATGCAATTCCCTGTCTCACATGCCCTCTTCTCTCCTCTTTGTCTGCCTTGCAAACTCCTGTTCCTTATTTTTTATTTTAATTTTTTGTTTATTTTTAATTGAAGTATAGTTGAGACACAAGTGTTACATTAGTTTCAGTGATTCAACACTCTGTGTTATGCTACGCTCACAAGTGTAGCTACCATCTGTCACCATGCTGCACTGTTGCAGTACCATTGACTATATATTCCGTGTGCTGTACTTTTCATCCCAGTGACTTAATTCATAACTGGAAGCCTGTATCCTTCCATTCCCCTTTATCCATTTTGCCTATTCCTTTACCCCCCACCCCTCTGGCAACCATCAGTTTGTTCTGTTTATGGGTCTATTTCTACTTTTTGTTAATTTACTTTTTAGAGTCCACATATAAGTGAAATCATATGGTATTTGTCTTTCTTTTCTGACTTATTTTACTTAGCATTGTGCCTTCTAGGTCCACCCATGTTGCAAATGACAACATCTCATCCTTTTTATAGCTGAGTAATAGTTCGTTACATATATGTGTGTGTGTGTGTGTGTGTGTGTGTGTGTGTGTGTGTGTGTGTGTATGTATATATATATACATACACACACATCTTCTTTAGTCATTCATCTATCAATAGACACTTGGATTGCTTCCATATCTTGGCTGTTGTAAATATTGCTACAGTAAAACAAAGAAGTGCAGATATTTTTTTGAATTACTGTGTTTGTTTTCTTTGGGTAAATATTATCCAGTGGAATCCTGGACCATATGGTAGTTCTGTTTCTTTTTCTTTGTACTGTTTTCCACAGTTGACTACACCAATTACATTCCCACCAACAGTGCATGAGGGTTCCTTTTTCTCCACATCCTCTCTGGTTCCTCCTCTTAAAAAGTCAGTTTGAGGGTTACCTCTCTAAAAAGCCTTTATTCTTCTAAGCATATTTAGCCATTTGTCCTAGTCCCA
The DNA here is from genome assembly GCA_004023965.1 of Spilogale gracilis. Classification (NCBI taxonomy): domain Eukaryota; kingdom Metazoa; phylum Chordata; class Mammalia; order Carnivora; family Mephitidae; genus Spilogale; species Spilogale gracilis. The sequence goes on from PITA01000741.1 coordinate 208,026, forward strand.
TGTTAGCCTCTATAAACTTCTGTTATAGCAGTTATCACATTGTTTTATAATTAACTGCTTAGGTATCCATATCCCTCACTGCCCAGCATAGTCTCTAGCATATAGTAGACTGAGTATTTTTGGAATGACTGAATAAACACTTGACTGAGTCAGCAATGCTGTGAAAACACAAAGGAAAGGAAGTGCCTGATTCTCCTTCAGCGCATCAAGAAAGCATCTCTTTTCATTTATTTAAACTAATTTTTGTTAAAGTGCCAATTTAGTCTGAAAATATATGGATAATTCCTTAGAAATTATTTATATATGAATAAAAGGATGAGAGGCTAAATTTTAAAAAAAGACCAAAAGTATCATTACTCAGATAATAAAAGAAATTTAACAATGGACTAGGAATCCTGGTAAGTGAATTCTGATCTCAGGTGTCTCACTAAATTAGCTATATAACTTCAGGCATATAGTATATTCTATAGTATATTCTTTTCTACTGGATAATCTCTTGATCCTTTCCCTGTTCTGAAATTCTGTGGTGAGGAGGGATGTGTAGATTGGGTCACTAATAATTCATACTATGTCACAATGTCACCAATACCGCAAAACTACACTTTGAAAAGTGTGTGAATATGTAATATTCAGTTGGTAAATAGAGAAAGCTGTTTTAATAAAGTGAGGACTAAAGATAGATGGTAAAAGAGCGGATACAAAGAATGATATGTAAAGTAACTTTAGATAAGCAAATGAAGATAGAAAGGAGGATATTAATTTATACTCATCTTTTTTTATGTAAGCGATAGCAATAATCCGAATGTGCAAATTTGGAATATATGACCAAGGCACTAGACATATCTTTATAAATCTCATTTGAAAAGAAAATCAGGGAGCATCTCAGTTATTAGAGCATGCCACTCTTGATCTCCGGGTTGTAGGTTCAAGCCTCATTGGGTGTAGAAATTACTTTCCAAAAAGCTTTTTCTTTAAAGAAAGAAAGAAAATCAGTAATGTCAAGTCCAAGTCAGAGAGCAGACATGAGCTCAGGTAAATGATGGTCCTTTTGTGCTCACCAGATGTTATGCCTTATTGCTCCTTATATTGTTCTTGCCTTACTGAGCAATATAATACATTTACTTCTCAGGCTGATTGCTTGGATGAATTGTTCATATTTTTATATAAATGTTAATCCAAGCCTCCTTTAAATAGTTATAACTTATTGGCTTCTGTGTAATTAAATTAGTGAATAGTTTTTCATTCAGTTTCCTTATGGCATGTTTTCATAACCCTAGGAAATACAGTATATGGTTTCCTACATTATAATTTGCAAATTTATAAGAAAACTATTCCGCTAGATCACCACATCCCTTTTAATCTTAAAAAGACAAATATTGGAATAAAATTAATTCTATGTGAAAAGGGAAGAAAAGCTATTAGTGGAGTCCAGTGAAGCTTCATTTAAAAATTAAGAACACAGTTAAATGAATCTTAAAATCAGTTCCTAGGGATTAATAGTGCATATTGCTGAGCACCACCTCTGGGTCCAGGAAGTATTTTTGTTATCTCCATATTAAAACTTAATTTTTCTCTGTTTCATGACCTAATGTTAAGTGTATTCATCCCAGGACTTTCACATTTTAGGTAACACTAGCTCCCACAGAGTCAACTATGGATCACGTTAAGACTTGACTCTTAAAGTAATGTGAAATTGCAGTTCTTCACTGAGGCCTAATAATGAGTTCTATAAGATGTCACAGCCTTTAGAAAAATAGATTTAAAGAGCCAATCATCCAGAGATTAGTTAACAAACAAATCCATGAATTACAGTTCTAGTCTATTGGCAATTTGTGTACTTAAAATTTTTGTGTAGCTAAAATTGGACTCCTAAATGGTGGGTATTAGTACCTGAAAGAATTTGAATGTTGTTCTTCCCACGTAAAAACAGAACATTCCTTAAATTCAACCCATGTTTGTGATATCCAAGCTTCATTTCATTTAATGACCTTGAAAAACAAAGTAAAACTCCTTCAAATGCAGAGTAAGGCCATTTGAGAATAAAAGTGCAAATAACAATTAATTAATATGCTGATTGTTTTGCTCTTGACTATTAGCATATGTTGTACACATTAGTATATAATCTCAATCAGATCAAGGATCTTATCTGGTTTATATTTCTGGAGTTTAGAAGAGAGTCGGGCATACAGTATGAGAATAAAATATATTCGTTAAGTGATAAACTTCAATAAAACTTCATTTTGATATTGTACTATTTAAGAAAATAGTGAGGTTTTTTCTAAAATAGAAAATAAAATAAAAATAGGGCGCCTGGGTGGCTCAGTGGGTTAAAGCCTCTTCTTTCAGCTCAGGTCATGATCCCAGGGTCCTGGGATCAAGGCCCGCATCGGACTCTCTGCTGAGCGGAGAGCCTGCTTCCTCCTCTCGCTGCCTACTTGTGATCTCTCTCTCTGTCAAATAAATGGATAAAATCTTAAAAAAAAAAAAAAAAAGTAAATAAAAATAAAAAAATAAAATCATTTTTCCTCTTTAACCTGTGCTTGTTGGTGGGACATATGTGAGTCTTGTTGCTGTGGTAGACATGCTTATTTGTGAGAAACATAATGATTAGTGTACTCAATTTACTTATTATTCCTTAGGCCTATTACTACTGTGCCATCATAGAAGATGTGATTCTGCGCTTTGCTTGGACTGTCCAAATCTCAATTACCTCCATGACATCGTTGCCGCATTCTGGGGACATCATTGCTACTGTCTTTGCTCCCCTTGAGGTTTTCCGGTAAGCAAACTACCAGAGAGTCTATAAAAGTTTTTTTCCCCTAGAAGACACCCAGTACTTACAAATTAGAATTTATTAAAACAGTATCTATACTTGAAAGGCTTAAATTTTCCAACTTTTCTCAGACTTCTCAATAGCCTCATTAGAAAATCCAACTTGAAGGTCTAAGAGGTTAATTCTTTCTTACAAAGTTAAAAATACTACTAATGGTGGCTTATAAGCTTTTTTAGAATTTTTTAGAGCCCAATTCTAAAAGGGTTTAAATCTTTGGGGGGGGGGTTTAAATCTTAAAAAAAAAAAAAAAGACAAAATAGTAATGAAAATTTTAAAATATTTTGAACATAAACTGATAATGTGACAAAAGAAAATGCAGGTTAAAGCCATGCTTAGAAGGCAATATATAGCTTTAAACGTATACACTAGAATAATTAACAGCTTTTTTAAAAAATATTTTATTTATTGGGGCACCTGGGTAGCTCAGTTGGTTAAGCGACTGCTTTCAGCTCAGGTCATGATCCTGGAGACCCGGGATCAAGCCCCACATCGGGCTCCCTGCTCAGTGGGAAGCCTGCTTCTCCCTCTCTCACTCCCTCTGCTTGTGTTCCCTCTCTGGCTGTGTTTCTCTCTGTCAAATAAACAAAATCTTAAGAAAAAAAAAATCAAACACAAAGAAAGTAGAAAGAAGTAAAAATGAAGAACAGAAATTAATGCAATGGAAAACATAGAGAAAATTAACAAGCCAAAAGTTAGTTCTTTTAAAAAATGAATAAAACTGATACAATGTTAAATACGACTGATGGAGCAAAAAGCAAAAAGGCACAAATTACAAATAACAAAAATCCTCAAGATATTTTTTTTAAGAGAATAAGATGAGGGGTCCCTGGGTGGCTTGGTCAGTTAAGCGTCTGACTCTTGATTTCAGCTCAGGTCATAATCTTGGGATTGTGAGATCAAGCCCCGCATCTGGCTCCATTCTGGTCATGGAGCTTGCTTAAGATTCTCTCTGTTTCCCTTTCACTCTACCCCTTTCCCCCTCCCATCTCTTAAAAAAAAAAAAAAAGTAAGATGATATTATGAGCAACTTTATGCCAATAAAGTAAAAAATTTAGATGGAATGAACAAATTCTTTGAAAAGCACTGTTTATGAAAACCAGTAAAGAGATGGACATTAGGAAGGGCATGTGATGTGATGAGCTCTGGGTATTCTATAAGACTGGTGAATCACTGAACTATACCTTTGAAACTGATAATACACTATATGTTAATTAATTGAATTTAAATAAAAAACAAAGTCAAGGAACAAATAGAAAATCTGATAGGTTTATATTTATTAAAGAAATCATATTCACATTTAAATCTTTCTCACAAGGGAGATGCCTGAGTGGCTCAGTAAGTTAAGCATCCAACTTGATTTCAGCTCAGTGTCATAATCTCAGTGTCATGAGATGGAGCCTGTATCAGCTCTGTGCTCAGCAGAGAGTCTGCTTGAGATTCTCTCCCTCTCCCTTTGCCCCTCCCACCCCACATGTGCATGCACACATGTTCTCTGTCTCTCTCTCTCTCTCTAAAATTAATAATTTTTTAAAAATCCTTCTCACAAGGAAAACTGTAGGCTCAGGGAATTCCTCCAAATATATGAGGAGGAATTATCAGTTGTACATAAAACTCTTTCAGAGGAAAGAGGCAATAAAAGGAACACTTTACAGTTTATTTTGTGGCTTTGATATATAAACCTACAAGGACATTCCAGGAAAAACCAACCAGTCTGTCTCATGTAGAGAAATGCAAAATTCCTGAAGAAAATATTAGCTAATGAATCCAACAACATGTAAAAAGCATAATATATCATGACCAAGTTAGTTTCATTCTAGGAATGTGAGATGCAATATTCAAAATCATTTAACATTTAAAAATTAATCTGTTAACTCACCACGTTAATAGAATAAAGGGGGAACATCCTTCATGTATGTAGAAAACACCATTGAGAAAAATCAGTACGTATTCATGAATAATTCAAAGATTTTCTACAAAAAACATAAATAAGATCATATTTAAGGGTAAAACACTGTAAGCTCTCCCTTGAGATCAGGAATGAGATTATTATGTATGTTGTCACTTCATTTTAACATCATACTGCAAGTATAGCTAGTATAGTAAAAGGTGGGGAGAACACTGTAAGAATTAGAAAGGAGGGGCGCTTGGGTGGCTCAGAGGGTTAAGCCTCTGCCTTCGACTCAAGTCATGATCTCAGGGTCCTGGAATCAAGTCCCCATAATAGGCTCTTTGCTCAGTGAGGAGTCTGCTTCCCCCTCTTTCTCTGCCTGCCTCTGCCTATTTGTGATCTCTCTCTCTCTTTCAAATAAATAAATAAAATCTTAAAAAACAAAAAAATTAGAAAGGAGGGTGGCACAGTCTGTTAGGCAGGAGGGTGGCACAGTCTGTTAGGCATCCAACTCTTGGTTTCAGTTCAGGTTGTGATCTCAGAATTGTGAGATTGAGCCCTACTTTGGGCTTCTCACACAATCTGCTTGAGATTCTTTCTCCCTCTCCTTCTGCCCCTCCCCCCAGCTTCCTCCCATGCGTGCTCTCTCTCTCTCTCTCAAATAAATAAATCCTAAAAAAGAAATTAGAAAGAAAAAATAAAAATTATTTGTCCATATCATGATTGCATATGCAGAAAATTCAAGAGTTTACAAATAAGCTATTAGAATAAATGTAGCTGTGTCTCTGAATACAAGGTCAATATAAATAAAAATTTAATGTTCCAAAAAACAATTGCAAATAACTAGAAAATGAAATTTTAAAAAACACACCATTTTGAATAGCATCAGAATATATCAAATACCTAGGAACAAATTTCATGAATGATTATATGTACAAAAATTGGCAAGCCAGTTCTATAATAGCCAAGAGTAGGGGTGCCTGGGTGGCACAGTCAGTTGAGCATCCAACTCTTGGTTTTGGCGCCGGTCTGATCTTATGGTTGTGAGATCAAGCCCCACCTCAGGCTTTGTGCTCAGCATGGAGTCAGTTGGGTTTCTCTCTCCCTCTTCCTCTGTCCCCCCACCTCCTGCTCACTTGCTCTCTAAAAATAAATGAATAAAATTTAAAAATAAATAAATAAATAAACTAGCCAAGACTATGCTGAGAAGAAAAAAGTTAAAGGACTTATACTCTCAAATATCAGGGCTTCCTATGTAGTTACAGTAATTAAGACAGTGTCTGGTATTAGTGAAGGAATAGATAAATAGTCCACTGGAACAGAGCAGGGAGTCCAGAAACAGATCCACACATACATTGACACCGTCGGATTTATGACAAAGGTGGTTAAATAATGGTGTGGAAGAAGAGATTCTTTAATAAATGATATTGAGTCAACTGGATATCCATATGGGAAGAAAAATGAATCTTGACTCTTACTGTATTTTGTATACAAAATCAGTTCCAGGTGGACTACAGAAGTAAATATGAAAGGTAAACAATAAAGTCTCCAGAATATAGAACACCGTAAAGGCAGCTTTGGATGTATGATAATATTATACTTTATTTCTCAGTGGTAATTACAAGCTGTGATCACTTTACAATAATCAGGTTGCCCACTTAATGATTTGCAAAATTTGTGGATCTATGTAATACTTTAATTTAAATGCTTATTTTAAAGAAAGCAGCCTAAAAGAAAGTCATCATCACGAAGTGGCAGTTAGGTTGACTGCTGTCTTCTCAACAGTAACAATGAAAATTGGAAGTCATTAAAAAGATATTTTCAGTGTGCTGAAAGAAAATAATGGTCTACCTAGAACTCTTTCTCTATGGAAAATATTTTTTACAAATGAAAATAGAGATATTCTCAGACATGTTTATAGCATTCCTCTGAGTTAGGATGGACACATCTATCACAGTAGTCTGATAAAATAAGATAAAACCTGAAAACATTACAGTAAACCTAAAAGATAAATGTTGAATCTGGAAACAGTATATTTGTTGCTGTTAGTGTTCTTTCCCAATCATGTGTCAACCTTCTTCTTCACTTTCCCAAATGTCTTAGTACCTGAGACTTTTCATCACTACAAGACCTCCCCTCCCACTTCTTTCTCTTCCACATATGATATTGCTTTATGTTTAAAAAAAAAATTTCTAGTAAAAAAACTCACTTTTTAAATTCTTGATTATTTCATTTCTCCTTTAAAAATTATTTGCTTAGGGCGCCTGGGTGGCTCAGTGGGTTAAGGCCTCTGCCTTTGGCTCAGGGAATGATCTCAGGGTCCTGGGATCAAAGCCCGCATGGGGCTCTCTGCTCAGCAGGGAGCCTGCTTCCTCCTTTCTCTCTCTGCCTGCCTCTCTGCTTGCTTGTGATCTCTCTGTGTCAAATAAATACATAAAATCTTTAAAAAATTTTTTAAAAAAGAAAGAAAAGATCCCATCTTCCATTATTTAAAAAAAAAATTATTTGCTTAATAGTAGTATCACATGTTCTATCACCCATGACAAACAAAAGCAAAAACCCTCCTTTGAATCTGCTTTCCTCCAACTCTTGCCCGTTTCTGTCTCCTTTACAACAGAACTCTTCAAAAGATGTCTGTACTTGGTATTTCTACTGTCTCACTCCTCCCCATTCTCCCTTTAATTTAACTCAAATCTTCTTTCCCAATACTTAGACTAAATTGCTTTTGTTAATAATCTACAATAACAACAGTGATGATAACAGTAATAGCAGCAAACACTTATGTATTGCCCAGTGTGTGCCTGGCACTGTTCTGAGCATTTTACGTGTATAAACTTACGAATCCTTACAACAATCGTAGGAGGTAGCTACTGTTACTATCCCATTTTGCTGATGACACTGAAGCTTAGGTTAAGTAACTCATCCAAGGTCATTACACCTAGTCAGTGGTGGAGTCATGAATCTAGACAGTCTTTCAGAATCTGTGCTCTTGTATTATACTGCCTCCTGGTTTTGCTAAATCAAACATTCAGTCCTCTGTACCTACCTTACTTTATCTCACAGCAACGTACTTTTTTCATTTCATTTCTCAGAAGCTACACCCTTACATCTTTCTTGCTATTCCTTCTCAAATCCTTTAGTGGTTTTTCTTCCTCTTCCCAAGTTGTAAATGTTGGAGTGTTCCAGGGTTTAATCCTCTGCCCACTTCTTTCCTCCGCTTATATTATTGCTAATCCCATAACCGCGGTTCTCCAGCCCTAGACTCTCCCTAGAACTGTAGACACATATCTTTTTAGCCACTGGAATTTCTCTTTTTGCCTAAGCCATTCTAGTTCCCTCTCCACTCACCACCACACCATCTTTTCCTGTTTTAATATTCTAACCCTTCCTTGTTTTTATTTCATTAGTGGAAGCTTGATATACGAGGAGGGTTACAGGTTACGATAATAAATTCAGATTTTATAAATAATTTGCCTACTTATCCCCTTTTACTAAGGCGATTTGTATGGAACTTCTTCCGCCTGGAGAATGAACATCTGAATAACTGTGGTGAATTCCGTGCCGTGCGGGACATCTCTGTGGCCCCTCTGAATGCGGATGACCAGACACTCCTAGAACAGATGATGGACCAGGATGACGGGGTACGAAACCGCCAGAAGAACCGGCCGTGGAAGTATAGCCAGAGCATCTCCTTGCGCCGGCCTCGCCTCGCTTCTCAGTATGTATGGCTTCCGCTTTTCAGACACCAATTTCCTTCAGGTTTTGGCACTGGTTAACATTTTAAGCTGAGAAGGTATCAGGTTGAACCACCTCAAATTGCTGGCATTCAACCATTTTTCACCTACTGCTGCAGCAGTAGCAGCAATTTCGTATGATCCAACCTATAGAATGTCTTACCACATAGAGTAAAATGTCATTAATACATTAATGCATTAATGCTATGAATTTCACATTAAAATTACACTGGGGAAAATTTGTTGGAGAATTTACTTGACTCTTCAGTATGTTTTGTATACAAATAATTTTCAAGTTATAAACTTTAGGAATCCTGGCTCTGCCACTTGGCTTCTACGTAACCTTGACCAAATAACCCAATTTCTCTATATTGCCCTTCATCTGAAAATAGAAATTAATATGATCCCTGCTTATAGAGTGGTTATGACATAGGATTTAGACCAGTTTCCTCACAAAAAGAGTTCTTATATATAAATAGCTTATATTTATTATTTTTATTTTCTTACCAAAATACCCACAACAGTATTTTTATAAGTCATTAACTTTGTATGATCCGAAAAGGGACAATAAATGTAGACCATACTGTGGCTGGAGTTGGAACTTAGAGACAGATTTCATCGTGGATTGGAAAGACAGGGAAGACTTAAGTTGAGCGTGGACAGTTATCTAAAGGATAAGAGAGTGCTTGACTAGGCCAGAGGCATGGTAAAGACAATTAGGGGCAGAAGGAAAGCCATGTGACTAAAACTATAGAAAAAAAAATAGCTTAATAGATGATGAAGTATGATTGTAAAAGGCTGGAAAATACAAGCTTGATCATATAGGCAGGGAAGATTCAAAGAATGTTTTTTTGATTTTTTTTTTGGAGCATGTTTTTCATGGAAGAATGACATGAAAGTAGTATTTTCATAAGTTTTAATGGCACTGTGCAAGATACTTTGGGAAATGGAACCCTAAAGTCCAAAAAACCAACTGGAAGGCCACCACAGTATTCTGAAGTATCAGACATTGAGGACTTGGGTTAGGATGCTTTACAGTAGAACTAAAAATAATATAAGGAGATTTTTTTTTTTACTATAAGGAGATGTTTTAAAGAAAGTAAAAAATAGGAGGTGGTAATAGTAACCAGTTGTAACCAATAGATATAAGAGAGCAGAGTAGAAATTGCCCAAGCTTCAGACAGAATTTAGAAGTTCTCTGAAGAGGACAGGGTAGAGAAAAGAAAAGCAGGGAGCTAAGCCTGAGGAAACACAGGCATGAGAAAAAAAAAAATAAACAAAAGGAGCAGTAAAGGAATGGCCAGGGAGGTCATTGGGAAGAACATCAAAACAAAGCATGAGACTGTTGTAGTAAGGAAGCAGAGTTTGAAGAAGCAGGGCGGCGGGATGGTTGGGTCAGTAAGGTAAAGTGCCTTAAAGGGCTCGAGGACTGTAGGTAGTTGTCTCATTGAGCTACTAAATATGAATGTCTTGGGGTGCCTGGGTGGCTCAGTTGGTTAGGCGACTGCCTTCGGCTCAGGTCATGATCCCGGAGACCTGGGATCGAGTCCCGCATCAGACTCCCTGCTCGGCAGGAAGCCTCCTTCTCCCTCTCTCACTCCCCTTGCTTGTGTTCCCTCTCTAGCTGTGTTTCTCTCTGTCAAATAAATAAATAAAATCTTTAAAAAAATAAAATAAAATAAAATAAATTTGAATGTCTTATCCTTGTCAGTCACCAGCAGAGGGCAATCTAAACATATACTATTTCTGCTTCAGAACAGGGAAGCTCTTTGGCACTAGATTATTATGCTCAATTTTAGGTGTTAAGTGGAAAAACACTGAGATACTAGATTGCAACCAGAAGAAGATGTTTAGAACAATGGAACAGGCTATGTGCAATGGAGAGAGTAAGAAATCTAAAAAAAGAAGTTCTGAATTTGAGTGCTCACTTTGTGACTTGCACAGCCTTTAGCATCTCCTTTACCTTGTTGAATATCAATTTCTACCTCTGTCAAGTGGAAATAATAATACCTACTTCATGAAGTGCCACTTGTATCTCATAGGGCTTATGAATTGCAGATTATTTTAACATTATCAAATCCCATTTCTCATCTAGTTCAGGAATCTCTTCTATTGCCTCCTGACTGAAACTTGTCAGTGATGATGAAGTTTGTAACTAGATGGGGCACCTAATTTTATTGTTGGATGGCTATTATGGTGGATAGCTTATGTTAGGTTGAAACATGCTTCTCTGTAATTTTAACCAGTAGATCCTTGTTGTGCTCTCATAAGTTAGTCTCCTCCCTCTTCTACAAAATACCCTGTCAACTTTTTTAAAGATTCATTCATTCATTCATTCATTCATTCATTCATTTTGTCAGAGAGGCAGGCAGAGAGAGAGGAGGAAGCAGGCTCCCTGCTGAGCAGAGAGCCTGATGCGGACCTCGATCCCAAGACCCTGAGATCATGACCTGAGCCGCAGGCAGAGGCTTTAACCCACAAGCCACCCAGGTGCCCCCTTGTCAACTTTTGAACACAAGTGTCATGCCTCTCCTTAGGTCTTATCTTCTGCTGGTTTACTCCCATAGTTTCATGTGTACCTCAAATGACAATATTTCTGTCAATACTTATCATAATTCCTTATATTTATCTGATACTTATGCTTTTTATATCCATTTTCTCACTTGATATTGACACACTCTCCATGAGGTAAAAGTACTGTGATATGAAATAGGAATTATTATTCCTGCTTTATAGAGATGAAAATTAACACTCAAAAAGGTATATCACATAAAAAAGTGCTTAAACTCAGATCTTTTTTTACTCAAGTGAATTAGTATACAATGTTTCATTAGTTTCAGGTATACAATGTGATTCAACATTTCTTTGTATTACTCAACATTCATCACAATAAATGTGCTCTTATTCCCCCCCCATCTTCCCACCTGTGTCCCCTCTGGCTATCAGCAGTTTGTTCTCTGTATGTAAGAGTCTGATTTTTTTTGTCTCTTTTTTTCCTCCTTTGTTTGTTCACTTGTTTTGTTTTTTAAATTCCACATGTGAGTGAAATCATACAGTATTTGTCTTTGTCTGACTTATTTCACTTAGCATTATACTCTCAAAGTCCACTTATATTGTTGCAGATGGCAAGATTTCATTGTGTTTTGTGGGCTGATCAAACTCAGATCTTCTAGATTGCTTCTGTCTCTGCTACACATGACCAACTGGCCATTTTCTTGTTGTCTTCCCCTGGTTGCAGTCTAGTTTCTTAATGTTTTTCCAGTAATACCCAAAATTGAGTAGGAAACTCTAGGAATAGTCCATCTGGTGCAATATATAATCCCCACTTACGATATATTTTTAATGGTGATAAGATGGGAAATTTACCTAATATTGTGATCATGTTTGTATTTTAATAATGAACTAAATGCTTTTTTCCTCTTATTCCACTAGATCCAAGGCTCGTGACACTAAGGTATTGATAGAAGACACAGATGACGAAGCTAACACTTGAATCCTCTGAAGTCTAGATTAACATCTTTGGTTTTCCTACTCCACGATTCTTTCCTCGACCAACGCAACCTCTAGTACCTTTCTAGCCGAAAACAGGAGAAGACACATAACACATTTTCCGAGCTCTTCCAGATCGGATCCTATGGACTCCAAACAAGCTCACTGTGTTTCTTTTCTTTTCTTCTGGTTTATTTTCATTTTCTATTTTTAAAACAAATATTTACTTCATTTTGCCAATCAGAGGACATTTTAAGGAACAAAAACATAGTATCTTATGGATTGTTTACAATCACAAGGACACAGATACCTATCAGGATGAAGAACAGGCATTGCCAGGACCCTCTGATGGGACGGTACCGAGATTACCTCGGCTTCCGCTGGGCCCGGTTTTGACTGGTTGAAACCGGACATTGATTTTTAAATTTTTTGTCAGTTTATGTGGAGAATTTTTTCCTTTCCTTCATACCCAGCGCAAATGCACTGGCCGCACTTGCAGGGAAAGTGCAACTTAGAGCAGTACCTTCATTCACGAAGCTACTTTTTAATTTGATGTAACTTTTCTTATTTTGGGGAGGGTTATTGGGTGGGTGGGAAATATGATGTATTTGTTGCATATAGTTTTCTCATTATTTATGAAACTTAACCATAAAAGAATGCTATGACTCCTGTGCAGTGAAGGTGGTAACCGTGAAAGAAAACAGGGGAAACCAATGTCAAACAGCATCCGACGGTTTAGTCGACAATACCTCTCTCATGAGACAACTTGCACCAGTTTGACCTTTTCTTTTCTTTCTTTTTTTTTTAATTTTAAGCCAAAGTTTTATTACTGATTTTTTAAGTTGCTGCTGCTTTAGAATCCTGAGCATGTCTTTCATAACAAAGCATCTATATACTTCTACATAACCAGTTGAAATTTTTTAAGAGGTCTGATACCTTTTTTTTTTAAGGAACAGTTGTGGAATATATTTGCCCATACTCCAACCATAACAACTGAAGTTATGCCTTAATTAAGCTTCAGCATTTAGGGTAATTGAAGTATAACTTTTCCTGACTCTGAACAAGAAGATAAAGCTATTTCAGAGACTTCCAACACTTTTATTGGATAGTTTTTCTTTTGGATTCACTTGCTTTAGCCAGAATTTGGTCAAATTAAAAGTCTGTCTTGGGGAAACCACATTTTTTGAGAGCAAAGAACAAAATTATCCCTCTCCTGTCATGTTACATGAATAAAACAGACCTTGGTAGCCATTTCTCCCAGCTGTTTTAAAGGATAAACATTGAATTTCATTCCCTCCTATGAGAAAAAAAAACCAAAAAACTGTTTTTAAGATTTTTGGGGTCTAAACTTGGTATAAACAAAAGGTGTATTTCTTAGACATTTCAGACTCTCATGGTCTATGCACAATACCCATTTTTGCTTCTTTATCTATACGTTCCTAAGTCATCCAAATAGGCCCAAAAACCTTAAAGGATTTTGCTTCCTTGAATGTGGTTGGCATTAAATTGAGCATTTCATTATCTAACAAAATTAATATAAATACCAGGAAAAAGTGAAATATGTTTTAATCCTCCCATCCTTCCCCACCCACCGATCCAGATGAAGAATCCAGCATTAACATCAGTGGATTCATGAAAGTAAATTACTTCTGCTGTTTTCAGCTTAATTTTAGGCAAAGAGACATATGAGTGGAAGGGCAGCTATTATCATCACTTACCTAGTCTTGGTTACTCCCCCTCTCCGTGCCCTCATGGTCAGCTCTTCTGCCGCATATTGTTAAATCTTCACTTGTACCTGTCACGATTCCAGGAGATTATATTAAAGTTACTATTACTTACAAAATTCTATCAATTAACTGACAAATAGTTCATTTTTAAAGGGGTTTATTTTGTTTTCTGACAAGCTTCCAAAGTTTTTTCTCATTCCAAGTTGAGATTTTTTTTCTGAAAAATCATACAAATTTTTGGTTTTTGTTGTTTTTTTATGTTTTGCCAAGCATGTTCCTTGGCCCAGAACTAAACAGGAGAAGTTCAATTACTTTTTTGTTAGTTTAAATAAATTAAGTCATTTATAATAATCAGTGGTAACAATTTAGTGAACCTTAATAGATTAAAGGTTGCATTACTTATACTTGGGATTTTTTTTTCTAACTATTTTTTTTTTTGTACTTTAAAACTATGGGGGAAAGATCACTGGTCTGTCAAGAAATAATAGTAATTATTACTGAGTTGGATAAGTCCAGCGGACCAGTCATTTCTTGTACAAATAAAACTGGTGGTACTAACCTGTATCCAGAACAATTTGAATTGTCACCTTCATTTTCTGTTAGTGACACTATATAATGACACACATAAAATCTTACAGTTGACTTCTGGTATTTGAACTCCCCAGTGTTTTTCTTTCAGTGTATCCTATGGCCAATTTGATCTTTCTTCAACTGTTACAATTCTAGACCCTAATCAGTATTATTTTTTCGTAGATAATACAATGTTAGAATTTGTTCCTTTTCTCCTGTGTTTGTCCTGTTAGCATAGTTTATTCAAGAATGGTAAGGCTTATGTAACATTCAGCTTACCGTGACAGATGCTCTAATAAGTATTTAAATACACAGCTTTATATGCCTCGTAAAGCTGTAAAGAGAAAAGAGGATTTTTCCTCATCAAGAGGACGCAGTTTGGGAAACAGAGTATACATTTAAATTTTCTTCCTTGAAAAACAGGTAATGTGCATTTTGCTCTTCTAACTTTTAAATGCCCTAGCAATTGGCGGTTCTATGTCCTACCTAATATTTTATTGGAGATATCTGTACACTGAAACTCTGAGAACTCTTAGGAAATTAATATCTTTTAAAGGAGCAGCAATCTAACCAAAGGTAAAACTTTATCTGATTTTAGGTTTAGAAATTCTAATTTTATTTGAGAATTAGTTTATATCAGTTTAAATACTCCCCAAAGGAATAAAAATGAAGTATTAAAGAATAAAGTTCATTGATGTCTGTAGAGAAATCAGAAGACAAAGAAAAATGGCTTATTTTCTACTCACAAATATGCACCTATACTTAAGGCTGCTTGTACCATTAAAAGGAATCATTGATGATTTCATACAATTCAGAGAGACAATAAAATGATCAAATTAAGTCATTAATTAGGTTATAATGGTAATTTTTAAGGTTGCAAAGAAGTTGAAAACCATATGCAACTTTCTTTTCCAGTGTCTCTTATTTTTCTACTTAAAGCTGCTTTACTTCAGAGTCAGAAGCAATGCTGAGAGAATGCCAGTCTCCTCCTCAGTTACCTATATGGACTCTTAAAGAAGGGAAATGGGGCCTAGCCCCCAAGGATCTGCAACTCCTCAAACTTTTCAACATGAGAGTTTTGAGATTTTAATAGCTTTCACTAGAAGTTGCTGATATCCTTCCACCATAGTCCGACCAAAGTGCATTCATAACTACAGAAAGCAGTTCATCCTTTCTTAAGAGATAAACTAAGGCAAGTTAAGAATAAAAAACAAGTAAGCTAGGGGCACCTGGATGGCTCAGTCTCTAAGTGTCTGCCTTCAGTTCAGGTCATGATCTGGGAATCCTAGGATCCAGGCCCGCATCCAGCCCTGCATCGGGCTCCCTGCTCCGCGGGAAGCCTGCTTCTCCCTCTCTCACTCCCCTTGCTTGTGTTCCCTCTCTAGCTGTGTTTCTGTAAAATAAATAAATAGGATCTTAAAAAAAAAAAAAAAAACACAAGCTATTACTGAGTTGTACAGGCATCAGATTAACAGACATTTAGGTAAAGAAAGTAAAATGACTGCAGAGAGCAGAGCAAAGTGGGAAGGCGTTGAATTGTGGCAGCAAGAAGCAGGGCAGTTAAAAAGTGTGTGAAACCAGTGGCATCCGTCATGCCTTGCTGTCTCCATTAGTGGTTGTCAGTAGAGACCTGCCTTTATTTTCCCATCATTTTTTTTTTATTACTTTGCATTATTCAAGAAATAATGTCCAAATGCAATTTCCTAAGCAGTGACTAGGAAACCTTCTTAACCCAAGGAAACTAATTTAGAAAATAACCCTATCCATGGCCTTATTTTATTCAAAAACTCTCTGAAGTGATTGCACTGTTTAATAAACAAATTTCAGGATACAGTTCTCCTTAATTTGCATGAAATTTGCCTATCTCAGAGAATAAGTACTTCTTGCTATATAACATTTAAAATTTTTTTAATTTAGATTGCTTCTCAGATTAAAAAAAAAATCATGTTAAATCTTAGGCTTTTTCAGCTACAAAATTGCCACACTTTTCTCAAATCTAATAAAGCCAGCATCATTACATATAAAATCTGTAGTTAACTAGGTTAAGACAATACAAGTTATGGTAGTACTTTTCAGAAAAAGATAAAGAAGAATAAATCAGATTTATCAGCTTCATTTTATGATGCATCTAAATTTTATTTCTTGCTTATGATTAGGAGAGTTAAAATGAGATTTTACAAATTACTTAAATACACTTCTACATTTTAGGTATCAGTCTTATTAGTAAATCTTAAAAGCTAACTTTCTGCATTATATTTTCAATCTGTACAATGTCAGAGCACAGTGATAATGTGGGATAGGATTGATTATATTAGGGCGTAAGAAATTTGTAATGGTCAGTGCTACACACCAGTAATTTAATCGGCTTTAAACCACACTTTACTCGACACACATGAAACAGTAAAATCATCTCATTAGATTAGAAAGAGCTTAATTTAGGCAATATGAGAAGTTTGCCCTGGAATGGAGATGAGCCTCCTGATTGGTACAGTTCATAATGGCCCTTCTTGTATGAAGTTGGCAAAACTCTGATACTGAGTTGCCCCTTTAAAACAACCTTCCAGAATGTATTTGCTTGCTTATGGTGGAAGAGGAAGTGAGAGGGACAAGATGAGCGCTTCCCCTAAAGCGAAAAGAACCATTATATTAATTTTCATCTAAAACATGTTTCCTTGTAGCAGACCTTTGGTTTATTTTATTAGTATATCAAAGCCACCTTCAGTTTTTTTATGGTGCCAGTCAACCTAAGGAAGACAATCAAATAACCAATTGTTTGCCTTGGATTCAGTGTGTCTGCTAATTACAGTTTCATCTTATATACCTTCAAAACCAGTTACTTGACTAAACTTCTACCATATTACCTTAGTTCTTCCTATGCCCTTTCCTCTGTACCACCATAAATCAGAGGGAAGACCTACTACCTGAAAGTTGTGGACTTACAAGAAAGAGCAAGAATTCCATCTCACTACCCAAACTTCCTGGAGTTCCTACCCAAACCTCCCTGATTGTCCTGTAACAACACCAGCATGGTGGGAATAGGGAGAAAGGTTGTGGGGGATCCTGAAAGGACCCTGTAATTGATCATGGCATTGTTATCCTTTTGAAGTGTAAAGTAAAATTGTGAGTCACATTTGCAAAAAGAGCAGAATTCAAGCTTTATCACATTAAGATTAATTTCTTGCTATATTCTGGATTAGCACAGAAGCTTATATCAATGAAGACTATTTAGGAGGGGAATAGGGTGTAAAATGTATCTGTCTTTTCAAACCCTCTCCCTCTACTCATGTTTCCTTCACCCCCTACCACATCGTGTTCGTCAAATGATACTATTCTATGAAACCCTGAACGATAGTTGTCAAAAGTAACTATGGAATGTGATTAGTTCTCTGTGGGTGCTTCTTTCCCTCTTTTTTCTCCCTTGCTTTCTTACTCTCTCCACTCTGGTAAATGGAAAAGGTGACGTCAAAGAATTGATGCTTGCTTGGACTCATGTTGTATCTGTGACTATGCTATTAGCTGTCTCCTTTTTCCTTCTTATATGGGTAGAATTCTTACGATATGTGGAGTTCCCTTCTTGATAAGTAGGTTAAATGCACAATGTGGTACTGTTTTATAGTTTCTAGATGGTTGTATAAAGCAAAAAGTTAATGTGGTTATGTGTTTTTAAAAGAAAATAAGTGATTGGTTACAAACTCTGTCCTTTTTTTCATTATTACAACCTCTGTTTTCCAACAGTTTGCTGACTCCTTTGTCCTTGGTGAATGGCTTATGTGATTGCATGATTTTCTCTCTGGGTTTCTTAGATTCCTGAACATGATTCTTCTTAAGACTAACGTGTATAAGAGTTTTGGGCAAACATATTTCAAGGATGCAACATTTTTTAACTCTTTCCCTAAACTAAAAAATAATCTTAAGTGGCCTTTTGTCTTTAGGTACTCAGGCATCTAATGATGGAATTTTTTCCTACTCACACAGAACCTCAATTATTAGTTGAAATGATAGGTTTAATTGTATTTTGGAGAGCTGGACTCTGTTACCACTGTTATCACTACATATCCATGTAGAGGGGAGACAGTAGCCATAGGGTGATAAGATTGGATGTCTTTTCTAAGTGTCACTGATGCCTACAGATGGATAATGAACAGCTGAGGGCAAGTATCAGGCAATTAAAAGCCAGATAGAAAACAGGGCCTCTTTAGTTGCATACAGCATTCTCATTTCCTGTAGTGGGAGACAAAGGGAAAGAAGAGAGAATGAAAATCAAGCAGGACTTTATAGAGTAGCAGAATTTCAGAGACAGAGAGCCAAGCCCGATCTGTTATGCAAGGTCGGGGTCCTCATTGGGAAAAGTGGACACATCAGGTGCAATCTAATTGGATCCCCCTCTAAAAGATTTTAACTCCACAAGCCCCAGGGAAAAAGAGTCTGAGTCTGTAGACCTATTTCCCCATAATTCTCACTAACACTCCCCAGACTTTCTCCATGATAGGAGACATTAAAGAGGCTTCTCTTGTGCAAGACAACACGTGCACTCAGGATCCTCATAACTCAGCTAGGGACATGCTGGTCCAGCTAAGGAAAGATAGAGACTATACAGCTAGGGACATGCTGGTCCAGCTAAGGAAAGATAGAGACTATACACTAAAGGAACCATAAAATAGTATACAGGCACTGGTAAGGGTTGGAGGAGATCCTGCAGATGCTTAAAGAAAGGAGCCAGACTATAACGTTGAATAGAGAAGAGTTTTTGACTTGGTCATGCTCCCCAAGACACAGAATTTAATTCCCTAGCAAAGATTCCAGGACTTGATGCAAAGTTGCTACTAGCATAGCTCCTAGAAACATGGAAAAAATGATGGCACGTGTTGAGCAGACTTAAAATCCAGAATTGCCTTGGCGGAGAGTGAGGGATGGAGATAGAAGTCTCAGGGAAGCGGGCATGCTGGATATACTATGGCTGGACAGTCAAGAGGACACACCATGTACAAAGGTCCTGAGGTTCAGAGGTGCACTAGCATCACAAAAAATTCAGAGGTGACTCTTCTATAAAGACACCTCTACAGAACAATGTTGGCTGATAGCAAGGATGATAGGGCTCTGAGACAGCAGCGCCAGGTGGCAACATAAAACCATCCAAAACCAGGAAGTCACGATTACTGTCCTGATGGAGTGGCAGCCAAAAGGGTCAGAACCACAGAGAGGTATGAAAATAATTCCTACAGCAGTGTCCCTAGAGACAAAATAGATGGACAGTCACCAAGCTTGTACTACTGAGCTCATATTAGCACAAGTCAATAATGGACAACTTCAAAGCTGAGGGCAGCTGCCCCAGTAAAAAGTCATAATCCCTTGCCCAATTTCTGAACCTGAGCGAGCCAGTTTTCAGAGCCACAACTGCTGACAAAAGAGATGGCTGGGTCCATAGGAGGGAAAACATGCAGTATCATGGCAAGTAGGCACAATAGTGATTAGGGAACTACCCATTAGGAAAAAAGAAATACCCAGACATTAGAGGATGGTTGGACATAAAGCATGAGTTGTCATTGATGGCCCAAGACCTGAATCATCATGGTCCCCATGTTAGAATGGGTCCTATGGGGGCCAGATGGTAAACGTAGTCCTGACCAATGTCCGGTTTACAGAGATCCTCAGCATCTATGGGATGACCTATTCGGTCAATTAGGATGATCAAGTAGGAATGATCTATTTGGTGGTTGGCCCAAACCCCACTTTGCATCCTTGGTCTGCAAAATAAGAGCTATCATATTGGAAAAGGCCAAGAGGAAATTCCCCCCAGGCATAAGTAAATGTAAAGCCATATTGTGGGGAAAAGAGAATAGAGATTTATTGCCACATTCTATTCACCTCCTCCTCTCAGACATTATTAGTTTGACCAGTCTGGTCCCTGAAGGAACCACACGGAGTAGGAAGGGTCACTAACCTATCACAATCTCAAGTACAATAACTCCAGTTGCTGGCACAGTGCCAGACGTGGTCTTCATTAGACCAGATCAATAGCCCCTCAAGTATACAGTAAACAGCCACTGATTGGGTGAAGGCATTCTTTTTCTTTCAGTCAAAACAAAAGATCAGAAACAATTCACATTTCCATGGAAATAATAGACATTAATAGTTTTTCTCCAGGGCCATAGTAATTTCAAATAGATCTGTGTCAGCTGGACATCCACAGAGCAACACATTTCTCTGTTTCATCCGGGATATTATATTGATTGAGTCAGATGAGCAAGCGGTGGCTAGCTTGCTGAAGCCCTCTTTAAGACATGTATGTTCCAGAGGTTTGGAGCTAAACCCTGCGACAATGCAGGAACCTGCCACAACTGCAGCATTTTCAGGAGGCCAGGGATCAGGTCCAGCAACCAGGACATGTACCAAACAAAAGACAAATGATTGCATCTTGGACCTCACTACGAAGAAGGAAACACGCCTAGTGAGCCTCTTCAAGTTCTAGAGTCCACATATTCAATACCTAGAGATACTGTTCTAACTCATGCACCTTGTGATAGAGAAAGCAGCCAACTGAGTCGCAGAGCAGAAAAGACCTCTGCAGCCAACCCAGGCAACCAGGCAGGCAACCCAGATCCATGTAATCTGACAGGCCTCCTGGAATTAGGGGTATCCATGAGGAGGAAAGACACCAGGTGGAGTTTGTGGCAAGCTCCAGGGAGAGAATCACAGCACAAGCCCCAGGGCTCTACAGCAAGGCCATGCCATCTGCAGTGAAGAATTTTCGGCCTTTGGAAAACAACCCCTAACCTGCTAGTAGGCCCTGGTAGAGAGAGTCACCAAGTAACTTTGTGGCTAAAACTGCCCATGAAATGCACGGTCCTCTAAGACCCAATGAGACTAGCCCAGCAACAACCCACGAATCCCAGTTCGTGGAAGTGGGACCTCGAACAGGATGAGAGAGTAAAAATGGGCTGCATGAACAGGTTTGCAGGCCCCTGTCATCTACCATGATTACCCAGGAGTTCCTCCTCCTGGGCCCACCTAGGGCAGGATGAGAGACCCTGTAAGCCCAACTGGGAGAGGAGGGAAAAATCTGAGTTCTCGCTTGGATAGGCTGACGCCATATGTGAGAGCCAGCAGAAGTTGGGTAGCCTCACACGGGGTGAAGACGGGGCACTTAAAAGATAGTAATAAGAGAAAATCCTCCCAATATTCAGAGCTTTGAGTAGTACCCTGGGTCATCCACTTGGTGTAGGAAAAAAAGAAGTGTCCCAAGGTTAGAATATATAGTGCCAAATGGCCCAGCTAGCTGAGGAAAAAGGAAAATTGGGGGTAAGTGGTCTGGGATGGAGGTTTGTGGAGGAAAATCTTTGTATCATATGTTCAAATCCCCAGAAAGCATCCAACAGTGATGCAAAACTAAATCAAGCGGACAGATAACTCAGCCCTCTGGCCTCAGCCAGCCCCTACCACCGGCCACTCCAGTGCTGGCACTACGGAAACATGAACAAAATGCGAGAGCAGAGATAAGGTTATTCATGGGCAAACGGCACAGACTCTCACTTACCAAAGATAATTTGGCTGCCACTGCCACTAAAATTATCCTGCCTACAGCAACGACCAACACTGAGTCCCAGACAGAGCACCGTATTGATTGGTTTTCCTCAAGAGACAAACCAACCACTTGGGGCAGTTTGACTACATTGGACTCTTTCCATCCTGGAAAGTTCAGACGTCTCTTCTTTGTTCTCAGAAGAACAGATACATATACAGGTCATGGGCCAGTCTTGCCTTTCCTAACACCCAGTCTCAACCAGCACCACCACATGGAGGTTTATAGAGTGTTCCATCCACTGGCATGAGATTCCACATAATGTCACCTCAGGCCAGAGGACCAACTTTGCAGCCCATAGAAGTTTTGTGAAAGAGCTTGTGAACACGGGTTCACTCTAGTATAGCATACAATTCATCATCTAGCAGCTGCCAGCACTGAAATGGTATACTGAAGACGTGAAGTGCCGCATTAGATGCAACACTCTGAGTACTGGTGTCATCCTCCAATATTCAGTACAGGCATTGCATCAAAAACCTGTATACAGTGGCACTGTGCCCACAAAAAGGACACGAGGGTCTGAGTACCAAGGAGCAAAAGCAGAAGTAGCTCCACTTACCATTGCATTTATTAATTCACTTTCTGCTTTCTGTCCCCCTAACTCAGTTCTGTAGGATTGGTAATCCCATCGAATTAGCTCAGGCACTTTGGACTTCCTATGTCAAAGCATGAGCAGGCCAGAAGAGGAATCACCTTTCTGATAGTGTAATCAACCCTGCTCACCAGGAAGAGGAAGGGCTGCTGTCACACACTGTGGGCAGGAAAGATAATGTTTCGTGCCCAGGTGTAGAAAAAAATGTTTATGTTTCAGTGGATGCCATGCATTACTTATAATAGACCTTTCCAGTTTATCAGATTCTGATCGTGTTCCTTGTCTTCAAGTTATTTTTCAATTTTTGTAAATTGTAGGTAATTATATGTAAATTATGTCTCATCTGAGAGTGATTTTAATTGACTTATTTCCCACTGCAGAAAAAAAAAGTGTCTCTACTTGCAATTCATCCTAATATCCCTTAACGCTGAATATGCTTGTGTCTTTTGACTTTCTTGAATTTTGTATATATACACTTATTTCATCCATCTTTGTATTTGTTTGAGAGTCCTGATTTTTTTTCTTAAAAGGAAATTATCTTTTTTAAAAAATATTTTATTTATTTATTTGACAGAGAGAACACAAGCAGAGGGGCTGAGAGAGGGAGAAGCAGGCTTCCTGCTGAGTAGGAAGCCTGATGTAGGGCTCAATCCCGGGTCTCCAGGATCATGACCTGAGCCAAAAGCAGTCGCTTAACCAACTGAGCCACCCAGGTGCCCCGGAAATTATCTTTTAATACAGGTGCCTCAGGCACCTTTGGTCCTCTCTTGCCCAATAGTGACAGTAAATGGAGAACTGTAGGGACTTCAGCTTACAAAGGGGCTCAGGTCCCCTGAAGATGAGGTCTGGGTCCTATCAGACTAGCCTCTGAAGCCAGAAGAAATGATAACTGATGATGAGAGGCATCCGGAATGGATAAGCATCAACTATGGCCAAGAATCCAACTGCACCATTGAGGGCTGGCTCATCCTACTAACTCCTTTTTCGGAGTTTCTCCTCAGGAAGAAAAGTTCACCAGAATCCTGGCAGAGCTTCTGTCTGAACATGTATGGAAAAGCGAACTGAATGGAACAAGGAATGGACTGTAGGGGACCCAGAGATGCACCGCACACACGTCTCTCCAAGGAGGGACTTGCTTCACAGATGTGGGGTCCAAGTGTGGGGGCTGAATGCTTGACAGCTCCTTCCAGGGTCTGCCTCAGAGGCAGAAAGCTGGCTTGCCCAAAACCATGCCCTTCCTGATTCAGTGACAAGACAATTCCACACAGAGTGACAGGACTTTATAACGGGCATATGAAGCCCAGCCATCTTGTCCCCACATACAATTCTCAGAGGAAAAATATTCGCTCCAGACTTCCATGCTGGGTTGGCCACGGTCTTGTCCCCGTGCCCTGCAGTTCAACGTCTCCCCGCCTCACCCGGCTTCTCCCTCTTACTGTCACAGCTCGTCCACTCCAAAAGGCCCCTCACTGCCTTCTTTTGGAAAACCTACCCTGAAGTGCTAGTCCCCTTGCTTCTAATCCTTCTTCCCTCTACAGTCTGGAATGTAGTTTGCTTTTGTTTTGTTTTTTAAACACCCTTCCAACCATGTCATTTCATCAGTGACTCTAAATTATCAGTCACTTATCAGATCAGGTTATTTGTCCTACTACATATGTCAGGAGATCTGAGAACTCAAAAACTGTATTCTCAGGGTTCCTGGGTGGCTCAGTTGGTTAGGCATCTGCCTTCGGCTCAGATGGAGTCCTGCATCAGTCTCCCTGCTCAGCTGGGAGCCTGCTTCTCCCTTTGCCTGCCATTCCCCCTGCTCGTGCTCACTCTCTCTCTCTCTCTCTCTCTCTCTCTCTGAAAAATAAATAAAATCTTAAAATACATAATATATAAAATTGCACACTTCTATAATTTTAAACATTACCTATAGTCAATTCTGTGCATTGTAGGGTACCAGGCCCTTTGGAATCTGACTCATCTGCTAGTCCACCTTCATCTCTGTCCTCAAAATGGAAGCTCCAGGAAGTTCCAACATGAGGCTGATTCTCCAGAGAATTCTCCCCTCTTGCTCTTCACCTGCTCAGGCAGCGCCAGTCAGCATCACCTCCTCAGTCCTTCAAGAAGACGGACATGCTCTTATTCTTAGTCCACCAGTACCCCTCTCCACCATTAGACTGCTCCTTGGTTTTTTTTTACTTTTTTAAATTGAGTATAGTCAACGCACAATGTTGCATTAGTTCCAAGTGTGTATCATACTGATTCAACAGCTCTATATGTCACGCTGTGCTCCCCACCAGTGTAGCTGTCATCTGCCACCGTACAAAAGATAATTTTCAAAAGAGGGCTTGATGATGCCTCTCATGGAGCTATAAGAGGAACATATGTCAGAGATTTGATTTAAGTCATTAATTAAGGAGAGGACCAGTAACATATTACCACCTAGTCAAAAGAGAATCCAAAACACAAATACATAGACACTTGGAATGCTGAGAAAAATTTACAAAAAAATTACATCATCATTGGCTATATACCTTATCTGTAAGCGTCCACCTCCCACTCTCCTTCCCCCATTTTGCCTCTCTTCCTACCCTCTCTTCTCTGGCAACCATCGGTTTGTTCTCTGTATTTATGGATCTGTTTCTGCTTTTTTGTTTCTTCATTTCTTTTGTGTCCTATATTCCACACAGGAGTCAAGTCATGGTATTTTTCTCTCTGATTTATTCCACTTAGTCTAATACCTTCTAGGTCCATCGTGTTGTTGCAAATGGCAAGAACTCATCTTTTTTTAAATTGCTGAGTAATAGAGCATTCCTTATCTTTACTAAATCTGGTCATTTGTCAGTCTACCCACCACTTCAAATTCCCCATACTAGCTTGTTCACAAGGACTAGAATGCTATCTATTTTTCTATCTCAGGTGTCCAGCCGTAATGCCTGGTTTGCATTAGGAAACATTAATTGAATAAATTCATCAAAAGATAATTCTTTTTGTGTTTTCCTAACTACTAAAAACTGAAAACAAGAAAATATCCATCAATAGGTAAGTGGATGAACACATTGGGTATACAGTCTTAGTCTGGTAAGGCTCCCATAAAAAAATAGTACACACCATAGCTTAAACCACAGAAATTTATTCTTCCTTGTTCTGGAGGTTGGAAGTCCACAATTAAAGTGTCAGCAGATTTGGGATCTGCGGAGGCCTCTCTCCTTGTCTTGCTGATGACTACTTTCTCACTGCGTCCTCACATGGCCCTTTCTCTGTGGATGTGTCAAAAGATAATTTTCAAAAGAGGGCTTGATGATGCCTCTCATGGAGCTATAAGAGGAACATATGTCAGAGATTTGATTTAAGTCGTTAATTAAGGAGAGGACCAGTAACATATTACCACCTAGTCAAAAGAGAATCCAAAACACAAATACATAGACACTTGGAATGCTGAGAAAAATTTACAAATAAATGCAAAATCAACAATATTTTTCTGGTCAGTATCCATGGTGCTAACTTCTATTAAATACAACTGGCGTTTCTGTGGACAAAAATCATTTGGGTGACTAGCCATTAGTCACTTAGAGAATTATAAAATACCTTAGATAAGCTGGAAGGATGCAGTAGACAGTACCCCCAATAATCATTTTAGTCCATGTCAATGTCTTTCCTGTTTTCCCCTATAGTTTAATTAATGGCTAACCCTTCCACCCCAAATTCTGTATTTATTTATCAAGTCATTTAACATGATTTTTTTAAAAACCACACAACAAAATGCTTTGTTCTCAAATACCCTAGAGAGAAATCCTTTTCAGCTTTAGCCAGTTAGCTAAAGCCAGCAGTCTGGTTTAGGTCCTGGAGCAGATTCCCCCCGACAGTTGTCCACTTGCTTCCTCTACATTTTCACAGATAGGGCCCAATTCTTAGCAAGAGATATTATTAACACTATCTGTACTAACAAGGGAAAGACTTTGTTGTCTTAGATGTTCTGAGGAGTTAGAAAAAGCTACCCATCTTTTGGTGATATGTAGGGCTCTGCCAGCCATGATTTTCACCACTGCTTTCCCGGGGGAGAGAGAAAAGTCTCATGGGCCCAGCTCCCAAGGCTGGTACCGAAATGGAGCTGGATGTTGGGGGAGAAATGTGGGGGTAAGGAACCCAAGGGGGAGACAGGAGAGCAGGAATCTAGTGAGGCGATCCTGAGTGAACAGCATCTAGGAGGGAAAAGTAAACAGCCACGAACCACACAGACCGCCGCTCTAGACGTGGCAGCGTGTGAGAGGTGACTCATGGGGCTCCCGGGGGGCAGCACTTTGCCCCCTTGTTAAGTCGGAACTTTCAAGTGCTTGAAAATCCTCCGGCACTGGCACTGGCAGCAGGCTTTCTAGGAAGCTGCATCGAATCCACGCAGGCAGGATCCCGGAGCCCTCCACGATGGGTGCTGCCCCCTCAGCTCAGGGAAGCTAGTGCGGCCCACGCCCTGTCCTGGCCCACAGAAACTCCTCCTGAGTGCTCTGAACGGCCGCTACGGGACAGCCATGTCACGCCTTCCACACATGCTCCCACACACAACCCCGGTCTCCCCCAGGGACTCCTTGGGGACACGCTTACCTCCCCGGGTCCCCTCCACCCCTTTGCTCTTCTCCATAGCACCTTCAAACTGGTTGGGGGGTCCAATCTCTTGAGTCAGGAGCTCTTTACCTTTTCATTACCAGCTGATCTTTCTATTACTTCCACAGACACTAAGTTTGTAAAAAAAAAAAAAAAAAAAAAAAATCGTCCAACCAACCAACCAACCATATCTATTGCCTGATAATCCTTGTCCCCATGGCAACCAGTGCCGCCATACTGAGTCAATACCAGTCAAAATCAAAGACACTTCTCATGGTAAATGTATAATTTCCATTCGACTTCTTGAAATATCGGAAACAGCTTATGCCTTTCTCCCCATTTGGTGTCTGGGGACCCCAGGTTGGGAACTTCTGAGGGCTAATGTTGAGTGGGTGCCAATCAAGCCTCCCTAGTTCTCCCTTTTCACAGATGGGCAAACTGAGGTTTGTTAGTTTTAAGGTGAATTGACATAAACAAATTAACAAAGAATCAGAGTACAAACTGAGATTTTTTTTAAAAGTCTCCCCTTTTTGGTCTCTAACCCCTCGCTCTAGACTTTCAAAATAAATAAATAAATAAAATAGAGCCGAGAGGGACTGCCAAGTTCCCCGAGGAGCCTTTCCCACTGGCAGGAACTTTCTGTGGGATCTTGGGCGGTTCTGTACAGCACTGCTTGCTCCTCCCCCTGGGGTAGAGAGGCCTCTCCCGCCCCGGCAAGAAGAAACCTGAGAGGTTATCGGTCAGGCCATCCCAAGTGGATGTCCCAGGAAGTTGACTATTATTTTGAGGGAAGCGGCTTCTGTGGTCACTTACTTTTGAGAAAGACAGAGTTAAACAAGGGTAAACTGATTTGGTTTGGTTTAGTTTAGTTTAGTTTTGTTTTCACTGCCGACCTTCCCTGAGCCTTTGAAATGCTTTGGGGCCTAATGACCTGCCGGGAGAATGAGACAGCATGTATTATCACCCAAACTTATGGGACCTGAATTCCCTTTTTCATAGGAGACCTATTAATACCTCATGGAACCCTGGGGTTCTGGAGAACATTAGTTTGGCACCTGTGAGTCCAGCCCACCATTTCCAGAAGAAGAAACTGAACTCCACGACATGACCAGGCCAGAGTTGATTCCAGGTTGCTAGACTCTAATCCTGGACTTTTCAGATCTGGGTTCTTTCCCTCCATACCTCACCCACCATGTCCCTTAATAAACCCTGGGAAAAAACTTAGCGGGAGACCACAGACATGGAGGGACTTCTGCTCAGAGAGAAGCCACTTCTGAGGTCCATGTGTGTCCCTCAGCAAAATCTCCAGACCGGTGGGGGCAGGAAGGACCTGGGAGGCAGGGACCCCACAGGACCACAGGACAAGGAGTTGCCTGGCCTAGGGGTTATGAGGCGGAAAAAACTCCTGGGCCCCAGCCCTGTCCTATCTGCTTCTCCCCCACTGCTCTCACTGAGACAAAGAAGGTCGAACAGCCTTCTCAGGTGCCAGCCTCAACCTATCTGCTCCCCCCCACTGCTCCCGAGAAGACTGAATGGCCGGCCAGTTTGGCTCAGAGAGAGAAAGAAAAATAAGTTCCCTGGGATGATTTAGCACTCTCCCCTAGCAGTCCCATATAGATTATACCCCCGCATGAAGAGGGCCAAGGGCCTGAGAGACCGCAAAAACATCCCATTACCATCCCCCATCACCTGTAACCATAAAAACTCGCCCCTAGCCCTGTCGAGCACTCAGTCTTTGCGGAATCATCCCACTAAGATGGCGTGTGATAAAGCTATGTTCTCCCTGATTTCCGTGTGCCCTTTGAGTTTCCTCGGTCACCTCGGATTTTTCCGCAACAGTTAGAAAGGGCTTTCCTCTGGAGACCCCCAATAATCCTAGTGCTAAGGGAGCCAGCTGCAGCAGAGAGGGAGGACCCAAAGGCACGTTCCACTCAGGAAGCCCAGGCTTACCTGGGCCCCGCAGACAGGCCTCTTCCTGTGGTGCCCCTGCAAGCCTGCGTCGCCCAGCCTGGGCTGGAGAGACCTGGGCCAGGGACTCCCAGGGCTCTCCGGGGAAAGTGTCTCCAGGAGGAAGAGAGGAATCCGCAGCCCGAAGTGAGGACTGACTTGCTGCTCACCTGAGGCCGAGTCCCCCTGGGCCCCCCTTGGAGAGCAGCATGGGGCACTGGCTCCAGACACCAGAGACCAAAAAGAACAAGGGAGAGCTGCAGGTTTCCAGGGCCGTGGTGCTGCTGCAGCTCGGGTGTCCAGTCTTTCTCCTCTGCCCAAAGCAGCTCCCACGATTCTGGGGAGACCTCTCCCACCCAACACTGAGCCACTCCGGGCGAGGTCAGACCTCTACTGGCCAAACCAGACCCTCCTGCCTCCCTGCCTGCCCCTCGGAGTGTGGGAGCGGCGTTCTGAGTAGCCGTCCTCGTCCTCAGTGACCACCCCCAACTCAAGCCTTGTTTCCCTTGGAGCACTGGAGATGGGGTTCTGATTCGAGAGGGAAGCATTCTTGGGGGGGGTGCCTCGCTGAGAATAGCAGTCTGGTGGGTCCGTGTGTGGGACTCTCCCTGATAGGCAGGCACAGCCAGGTGTGTGGTTTCCAAGCCTGGAGTGGGCTGGGTGGGGTCCCCCACCAGCCTTGGTAACTGCAGGCAAATTCCTAGGCCTCCCCAGGTCTCAGCGTCTTCCTCTGTAAAATCAGATTAGGGGGCTTGTGGGGGGTGACTTCCAGGCCACGCAGCGCTGCCCTCCGGCACTCGCCGGCACCTGCCTTCCACAAGAGGAGGACAGAAGTCAATGACAATGTTTAACTACATCCCTGTGGATGTGGGAGGAGCTGTGTGGGGAGCGATTCCCACAGTTCAGGACCCTAGCACAGCAGCCCCGAGTGAAAACCTGAGAGATTCTAAAGTACATGCGTTTCCACCTCCTCATTACCCCCATCCCATTCGACCACGCTATTCCCGGACCTGAGCTTGACCCTCGACCAGATTAGTCCCCAGACAATACATGATGTCTTGGGACAACCACTTACCAGCTAGGGAAACTCAGGCAAAGTAGTTAGTCTCTTTAAGCCTTGCTGTACTCATCTATAAAATGGGAATGATAATATCAATTCCCAGGGCTGCCTGGTGAATTAGACTAAGTGACAAATGCAAAGCGGGCCAATTCCCAAGCTCAGGCCTTAACCTCTGATTAGAGCTTAAGGATTCAGAGAAGTGACAAAGAAATGAACCCACCCAAAGGCGCTGAGTGGTGTTAGGACACAAGGAAGGGTATTCACTCTGGCTGGGGGTTGATCATGAGGGCCTCCCAGGTGGAGAAGGAAGGACCCTCCAGGTGGGGAGTAGGCAGATGTGTTCACGGAATGTGAAATCCAGGGTGATGATGTGAGCGGAATGTAGGGTGCATACAGGAAGTGGGACGATAGGAGATGAAGCTGGAGAAGGTAGGTCAAGGAGCTATCAGAGCTGTGAGCCAGTTGGGGACCACATTTCACTGGTCACGAGGAATATGGTCACAAATGTTTAGAAAGATCACCAGGTGGCTGTAGGAAGAGCCACAGGATTGGAGCCGGGAGGCCAGGCTGGAGGCAGGTTCAGGTCGGTGATGGCGATCCCAGTGCTCCAGACTGGGATAGAGGCCGGGGAGATAGGAGAGGAGATGCCGCCAGGAGAAGGGAAAGGGGCAGATTGTTGTCTTGGCAGGTGAGGGAGAGAAAAATTCTCACGTTGCTGGCTTGGGTGATGATGATGCCATTCTGTGGGAGAAGATTCAGAGAAGGGGAAGATGGTCTGTTCAGACCCTGCCATGTCAAGCATGAAGTACCTGAACAGGTGGGGTGTCCTCACCGAGTTATGGAGCAAATGGTAGGAACTTGAGCAGAGAGGCGCCCTGTAGGGGGGCACCTCATGAGGGTGTGGAGTGGGGGTCTTCAGATGCAGAGGTGGACAGTTTGGATGTCTTGGATTTGGAAGCCCACACCATGGAAGAGTGAGGGGTGAGCTCCAGGGGACAGACCAGGGGCAGGAAGAAGAGCCAAGAAGGAGCAATTAGAAATGAGTGAGGATAACCAGGAAAGAGAGAGGTCATGGAAACTGAAGGAAGAGACAGCTCCAAATGAGGCAGAGGCACAGATTCCTAAATCCTGGGCCCCGGCTCTTGGGGGCAGGGCACAATCACTAAGCAGTTGCAAAGAGTACAGTTGTTTTTACATAAAGGGAAGACTCAATCGGAGCTAGAATGAGCAACGTTGCTTCCTTTTTAACATTTTTCATGAGTAAATCTCCACTGAATTAACATAGTTTTTAACCACACAACTGCACGTGCAAGGTGTCTGAGACCTCATGGAGATTCGGGCGGGAACACAGTAAACTGGATCTGGTGTGGTCTTTGGGGGCAGACAGCGGTTCAACTAGGTCTCCTCCATTTACTCACTTTGGATCTGAATTCTGACTCCGCCACTACTGTCGTGAAGGTTACTTGACCTATCTACGCCTCATTGCTTCAC
Source organism: Spilogale gracilis (assembly GCA_004023965.1). NCBI lineage: Eukaryota > Metazoa > Chordata > Mammalia > Carnivora > Mephitidae > Spilogale > Spilogale gracilis. Next base: position 239,523 of record PITA01000741.1, read on the forward strand.
CTAAAAACGTGAGTTCTTACTGATGAGCATTGTTGAGAAGATTCTGTAAAAGGACACACAGGAAGCACTTAACATAGTCTTGGCATATTGGCATTTAAGAAATGTTAGCCTAGGGGCCCCTTGTGTGGCTCAGTCGGTTAAGCGTCTGTCTTTGGCTCAGGTCATGATCTCCTGGGATAGAGTCCTGCATCAGACTTCCTGCTCAGTGGGGAGCCTGCTTCTCCCTCTCTCCCTGCCCCTCTCTCCTTCTTGTGCTCTGTGCTCTCCCTCTCTCTCAAAATAGAATCTTTTTTTATTATATTATTTTATTTTTTCAGTGTTCCAAGATTCATTGCCCATGCCCCACACCCAGTGCTCCATGCAATACATGCCCTCAGTACCCACCACCAGGCTTATCCATCCCCCCAACCCCTCCCCTCCAAGACCCTCAGTTTGTTTCTGAGTCCAAAGTCTCTCATGTTTCATCTCCCTTCCCGATTTACCCCACTTCCCATTTCCTTTCCTTCTCCTACTGTGCTCCATATTCAAAATAGAATCTTTAAAAAGACAAATGTTAGGTACAACAATAATATAATACTAATTATTCCTAATCTAGTCAACAAATATTTATTGAGTGCCTACTATGTCCCAAGCAATATTCTAGGGCAGGGCTGTTCAGTAGAAATACAATGAAAGCCAAACACAAGCCCTGTATGTAATTTCAAATTAAATATAATAGTCATACTGTAAAAATGCATGTTACATATAAGTATTTACATATAGAATTAGATATAATATACTTTATTTAACCTAATACATCCAAAATATTATCATTTCAACATGTAACCTATACGAAAAATTATTAGTGAGATTTTTACATATTTTGTGTGGGTGATCACTTTGAAACCCACTATGTGGTCACCATATTGCAGTGTTTTCTTGGGGCTAGAGATACAATGATCAGTAGGGACAAAGTCTGCCCTCATAAAGCTTACATCTTTGAAGGCAAGATGAACAATAAGAAAGGGAGTTATCAAATAAAATAATTATTGCCTATAGTGTCTAATTTCTGTCCTGCATAGAAACAGGATCCGACTCAGGGGGCTGAGGTGTATTTCACTGACTGCTTATCTCTGCCCACTCTGGGGTACCGTTTACCCAGTTCCATCTCCCCGATGCCCAGGAGACTTTACTCCTGTTCCCAGCAGGGGCCAACACCACACATCAGGGAGGATGCTTACTGAGCTGGTAAACTTAAAATAATCATAAGTAAAAATAAAAACAACTATGTTATTGGTTGTGGATTTCCTTCAACCCATTTTGAAGAGCTGCTGCCTTTATTTGAGGGCTGCAGAAGGAAGACGGTGCTAAGTTGTCCTCTAAAATTAAATGGCAGAGAGAATATTAATACTCTTGAAAAAAAAGTTATTTCTCAAAGTTCTTTTTATGATTTATTATAATGACTTCTTTTCTGCTTATGAAAATGGAACATTGTAAAAAGCCTGAAAATAATAAAGAGTATAAAGAAAAAATTTACCCAGACCCCAAAATGCAGAGATGAATATTTTGATGTCTTTTTAAAATATAAGTATAAATGTAGTTGTTTACCGATTTTGTGCATGTTTTATGTACTTTGATTTTCCAAAATGTAAATTCTGTTTCATATTCTGTTTTTTTTTAATATTTTATTTATTTATTTGACAGAGAAAGAGGGAGATCACAAGTAGGCAGAGAGGCAGGCAGAGAGAGGGGGGGAAGCAGGCTCCCTGCTGAGCAGAGAGCCCGACGCGGGCCTCGATCCCAGGACCCTGAGATCATGACCTGAGCCGAAGGCAGAGGCTTTAACCCACAGAGCTACCCAGGCACCCTAGATGCATCTTTTAAGTTAGATTAAAAAACCAGAAAGCAAAAATTTACAGTACCATCTGAAAAAACTGAAAAATCACACACAAAATGGAAGAATTTAATTCATCAACTCCAAGAGAT
>PITA01000742.1:7491-54956 GCA_004023965.1 Spilogale gracilis
CCCCCCCCCCCCCCCCCCAGTCAGGGCTTATAAAATGTTTGGTGAATTGTATTTTCAAATGAGTCTAAGATATACGGTAGCAAATGTTGGGTTGGATACTGAAGAAGAGAGACCTTACTGCACCATTAAAATAAGTATTGGCTTCCTTAAAAATTAGAAAAGAAAAAGTGGAGGCAGACCACCCTGGGTGGTCCAGTCGACTACATTTTCCTGCCAGGCTAGAGTGTCTCGTGCTCTCCGATGCAACTGATGTGCAGAAATGGGGGAGATGGGCTTGACTTCCGAAAGCTTCTAAAAGCTCACAACCACAGAATTAAGTGTGCACAGTATGTACTTTGTAGACGTGGTATTCTGCTCAGGATGGCAGCCTCCACATGAACTGGGGATGGCGCCCAGTGTCCCGCATAGTGTGTGGGTAGAAATGGATAGAGAGAGTGAATGAAGCAAAAAAGTACATGGTGCCTACAATGTACTTGTAGCAGCTTTTCTAAAGTAGGACATCAATAAAGGCAAAACAATATACAGTAAATTCGCTCTTCTCTGGACAGTCAGGGCACAAGTTGTTTATCATATAATCAGGTTTTTAGAATGTCCTGCGAGGGCTACATTTTAAGGGAAGCGCTGTTGATTGTCTATTCAATATCTATTATTTCTTCCTTCCTCAGTAAGAGAATTCAGAATTGTTGGATACGGCCCCTCATAGATAGATAAGGGCACAAATAATAAGTATGCAAGGTCACTAGATGGGACTTTCCAAGGACTTTTTTCTGAAGGTGCAGAGTTTCTAGAACGCACAGCCTTTGTGCCAATTCCTTCCCTTTGTCTTTATCCTGCCTTAGATTGCTAGGAGGAGCTGTAGCAGCCATCTTGGGACCATGAGGCAAATCTGAGGATGGAAAGCACAGTTAAGTAATTGAAGCAGAAAGAAAGAGCCTGTGCTACAGATGACCATGGAGTGGCCCTTTCAGCTCTAGACTGTCCATTATTATTTTTGATTGCTGTTAATAGAGGACAAGAGAAGTTCTTTCTTCAGGGTATTGAATGCAGTGTTTGTTTAAACAACATAGAGATAATGGACTTACTTTCTGTATATTTTTAACCTTTCATTGTTCCAGAAATTATTAAAGTTAGGTTACAAGGATTTCTAAATCACAGCTTACCACAAACTAATGTCAAAAGACAAAAAAAAAAAAAAAATCAACAAGAAGTTCCTGAACATACTTTAATCTTTTGTCTCCCTTCATTTTATAATTCAAAATTACATCAGGATCTTTAAAAATTTATTTATTTATTTATTTATTTTAGAGTGTGTGTGTGTGTGTGTGTGTGTGTGTGTGTAGGGGGGGAGGCAGAGGGAGAGAATTTTCAAGCAAACTCCCCACTGAACATGGAACTCAACACAGGGTTCAGTCCTACTGCCTGTGAGATTATGACCTGAGCTGAAACCAAGAGTTGGTTGCTCAACCAACTGAGTCACCCAGACACCCCTCAAAGTATATCAGGATCTTTATGACTTATGGCCATCATTATGGACATCATGTGTTGGAAATTCTGGATTAGTAGGGAGTCCTGTTTAATTCAATGACACTAGGGAGGTCTCAGGGTAGCATAACAGAGACTTCTGACAGGGCATCACTGGCTCAACTCATCACAGTAACTAATACTCTCCAGTTCTCTGTAAGACATATCCACTCATGCTCCCTATAGCTGGTTGAGTAGCATCCTGTCCAGTAAACAGTTGTGCTTCTCCCTCCAATCTCTCTGTACCAATTGCACTTGTTACAGTAGTTATATAATTTAATGAAATATTATGTGGTTTGGTAATCTATAAGGGGGAAAGAAAAGAGTTGTTACTCTGAAAAGTAAGTCAAACTTGGAAAGACTATAGAGATGAATTTTCCATAAAATTTTAACTTTTGGATTAGGTATAAGGAAGGCATTTGTAACTGGGGGAAAATCAATCAAAAGTCTTCAGATTGCTTTGGGGCAACCTTTAAGCAATAGTGCAATATGAAAAAACAAATCCATGAAAAGCTCCAAAGAGTGGACCCAGACGCAAAAAAGACAGCCCTACATCCAAAATTGATTAATGCACATAGATTTAAGTGTTTTAATTGACAAGAAAGTGTTTAAGGTGTGTGTGTGTGTGTGTGTGTGTGTGTGTGTGTGTGTGTGTAATTCTCCATTTTGGCAGACATGTAAGTACCTTATTCCGTTGGGATGGATAAGAGTACTTCTGTTGTGTGTATAGAATTCACATAGTGCAGGCATCTTAAATATGAAAATCCAGGGGGATTAAGCAGGCATTAAATGTACCAGGTGGCAAATAAGTGATGCTAGCACTCCGATTTCTATGCTATCCTGTGCTCTTGGGGTAAGACATTGCTAATCAATCAGTATCTTCTGTAATCAATCACTAATAAAGCCAGTCTTTAAGTGCTGAACATGAAGAAGCTACTACCAGTTAATCCGTTGGCCCATGACCTTGAATCTGTCAGCCCTGGCTTGGAATAGAATAGTGGAGTAGGCACAGATCATGGATTGGCACGTCACCTGAGGCTCTGCAGGTTGGAGATATGTCAGGAAGATATGCCAGGGAGATCTGGGTGGCCACCCACCATCCATAGATTACTAGGACCTATCTGGCCAACCTCCTTCTTCTAGGCAGTGTCCCTTTCTTCTTCATCAGTGCTTCTTTCAGAACTGAACTCTAGATGGAGAGGGTCTTGTCAAAGGGAAAGTGAGTTCTTTTGGAATATGCCCCAGAATCACTATGGCTGAGTTACACCTAGGCAGCTTCGTGTGCTGGCTTGACCCTGGCACCAGAAGGTTCCAGATTGGAACGTGGCGTTACCACTTCCTATCTCTGACCAAGGCAAGTTAACCTCTTCAAGTTTCTGTTACAAGGAATAAACGCAACAATGTGCGGAAGGCATAAAGGACTGGTTCCAGCATTGTCATCCCCCCTATAGCAGGGTTTTGTAAGCATGAGTCCATGAGCTCTTTGAAATCCTATGCACGTTGTGCTCAGGATCCATGACTTTCATCAAATTCTCAAAGGAGTCTGGGACTAAAACAAAAGCAAACCAAAACAAGAAAGACCTAAAGCTTTCTTGTTTAGAGCCATGCTTATCAAATTTTAATGAATCACCGGAAGATCTCTTAAAATGCCAATTCTAATTGAGTAGGTCCTGAGTGGGGCCTGTGGCTGTGTATTGTTGGCAAGCTCCCAGTTGATGGTGATGCTGCTGACCCATAGACCGCACTTTAAGTAGCAAGGGTCTAAAGTGCCCACCCCTTTATTTCCTTCCTCTGCCGATAGGACTATAACATGATTATTAAAAGCCTAAGCTCTGGGGTCAGACAACCTGGGTTTGCTTCCTGCCTTGACCTTCGCTAATTCTTTAACCTTGGTCAAGCTGCTGAACTTCTCTCTGCCCCATGTTCTTCAACTGTAAAAGTGGGGAAATAATAGTACTTCCACAATAGGGTTGATGTGAGGATTAAATGAGATAAGGAGTTTATAAAGTGTTTAAAGCATAGTATGTGTTATTCTTAGTTTATTTACCATCTTGTGAGTGCGCTCTCTTTTGTTACCATCACATTCTTAACTGTCTCAGGTGCCCTAGCATTCTCTGGATTGTGTCATGCCCAAAGTAATGTCTCCTACCAATAATGTAGGGGTCAAATGGAATTGGGAACTATAAACTATCCCTCTCTTGGGGAGATAGGTATAACAGGAAACACTTGTTTAGTTCACTTTTTTACAAGGTATTCTGATCATAGAATTCAGAGCAGCTTTTTCCACTTAACTCCTAATTCACTACTTAGAAGACCTGGTACCATAAAGTAATAATCATGGAGGGTGCTTCTGAAGAGGAGCAGATGAAGCGGGGTCGCTTTGCAATGTAGGTGCTGTTGCACCAGAGAGAGTGTGGCTCCTCTAGGTCGTCTGCAGCGGAGAAGAAGCTTTGAATTAAGAGCACCCCCCAGGTGAGCACCCACCCTACTGCGCACGCCTCCACGGACGTCTGGGCACTCCAGTGCATTCACTGTGTCTTGCTTTTGCCTCTGCCACATGCATGCAGGTCACACATGAACAAGTGCCAGCGAGCCAGTACAGGTTGGGACGAGGAAGACTTCCTCATCCAGCGCTCTACTCGTGTCATAATTTTCCTTCTCGTGTCAGCATGATGTCTTTGACGCCTGATCCTCCTCTACTGGAACACGTAGAGACAGTGATTGTTCTCTCTAACCCTGCCTGTTGCATTGAGAATTTTGTTCTTTATTTTTATTTATTTATCTATTTTAAGGATTTTATTTATTTGTCAGAAAGAGAGAGCACACAACGGGGAGCTGCGGGGAGAAGGAGAAGCAGACTCCCCACTGAGAAGGGAGCCCGATACAGGACTTGATCCCAGGACACTGAAAGCAGACACTTAACTGACTGAACCACCCAGGCATCCCTAGATTTTTTTTTTTTTTTAAGATTTTATTTATTTGACAGCGAGAAACACAGCGAGAGAGGGAACACAAGCAGGAGGAGTGAGAGAGGGAGAAGCAGGCCTTCCGCCCAGCAGGGAGACCGATGTGGGACTCGATCCCCGGTCTCTGGGATCATGACCTGAGCCGAAGGCAGTTGCTTAACCAACTGAGCCAACCAGGCGTCCCAGATTTTTGTTCTTTAAAGGAAATAAAAGTCTGTTGCTAAGTAATAAAGCTGGTATCTATTCTTTTTCCTCTTTTAAGAAATGAGTCCAAGTATATTCAGATTGAAGGAACAGATTATATTTTATGATTTAACTAGTACGGTCTTGATTTTTTTTTTTTTTTTTTTTTTTTTTAGAGAGAGTGTGTGATTGGGGCAGAGGGAGGGGCAGTGTGAGAGGGAGAGAGAATCCTCAAGCAGGTTCCACACTCAGCATGGAGCCTGATGCAGGGTTCCGTCCCACAACCTACAGATCATGACCTGAGCCAAATTCAATAGTCTGACCCTTAACCGACTGAGCCACCCAGGCACCCTCAGAATTTTTTTGTAAGTCAACTTTACTGACATCCAATTTATCACAAAAAAAAATGCATTCACTTAAAATGTACGATTCAGTGAGTTTTGACAAATGTGTGGCTGTGTAACCAGTGGTTCAGTCAAGATATGGAACATTTCCATCACCCCAGTTTGCTTATGTCCATTTGAAGTTTCTCCTGCTCTGGGTAACCAAACTGATTTGATTTCTGTCATCATTGATGCACCTCTTATAGAAATAGAACTTTCATGTAAATGGGATCCTATGAATGAAATATTTTCTGTCTGGACTGTTTTGCTCAACATAGTGTTTCAGAGAGTCATTATTTTTGTTATATATATCACTACTCTCAGTAGCAGAACTTTTTTTTTCTTTTTTAAAAAAACCTGTTAATTCTGCTAAAATGTCAACCATTATGCATACATAATAAATTAATAATGTATGCACCTTGAAATTTATTTTTATTTTTTTAACATAGGTCAACTCATAGGTTAGGTTTATCACTAAGTGCTAGAATATTTGAAGAGCTATGAATATTTTACAGTTGTGAGGGCCGTGTGACATTGTGGATAGCATGTGGTCACAGCCCCAACTCTGTCACTGACTTTGTGAATTTGAACGAGAGCTGTCACCCATTAGGGCTCAGCTTGCCCATTTGTACTAGTCTTTTTTTTTTTTTTTTAACAATTAATTAACGTATAGTATATTATTGGTTTCAGAGGTAGAGTTCAGTGATTCATCAGTTGCATATAACACCCGGAACTCATCAGGGCACGTGCCCTCCTTAATGCCCAACCCCCGGCTACCTCCATCCCCACATCCTCTCCCCTCCAGCCACCCTCAGTGTGTTTCTTAGAGTTAAGGGTCTCTTGTGGCTTATCTCCCTCTCTGATTTCATTTTATTTTATTTTTCCCTTCCTTCCCCTATGTTCATCTTTTTGTTTCTTAAATTCCACGTATGAGTGAAATCATATGGTCTCTGTCTTTCTCGGGCTGACTAGTGCTGTTTACTGGTCTTTGCCTTTTCCTGAGGCCCAATTTGGGGCCTGACACCCCTTTTGTTTTGGGCTGGTCACTGAGCTGTGCAGCCAGCAGAGGGAGCAGGAGTCAACAAATGAGTTGCTGCTCGGCCAGTGTCTCCAAGGGTCTGGGAGGTGCGCCGCCCTCTGTCCTCAGCAGGGTGGCCTCGCTGTTTCCCAGCACAGCAGATCCTGTAGGGGAGCAATTTTTAAAGTGACATGACTCCCGATATCATTTTTTCAAACTTATTTCTCTGATTAGTCAACATTGTAGTTTTCTTTTTTTTTTTTTAATATAAAAGGGGTATAAACAAACCTCTGTGTGGTCTTACAAGCAAATAAAATAGATTCACATTCAAAATTTATTTAAATTAACCTTTTAGTGCTTATAACCCCACAGAAGAGTTGTAAAAAACCAAAACAAACCTAAACCCAGAGTATTAAAGGGGCCCCTTCAGAGTTTACTTTTCAAGGCAAAAACAAAGTTAGATTGAGTCATCCAAAATACAGTTTATAGAACTGTCAAAAATGAAATATTTTATAACATACCATTATATGAAAATAGCTTTGAGGTTTTAAAAACAGCTAACTGATTTCACTCTGAGGCCAGATCTGTATAAACACAGTTAAATGGACATTTCATACCATGAAGGTTCCTGCCTCCTCCATCGCTGCACTTTGAGTCACAGAATTATTTCTGTTCTCCACTTACTTTTCCTTCTATGAACATAACTGCTGTTGCACAAAATCTTTATAGTCTTATATTTGCTCCCCAATTCCTCTCTTCATAATATGGAACAAACAAAAACCAGAGAGTGGAATTAGGTTGGCTATGGCATGCTGGGGAACATTCTGTAGGTCTTTGGAACATCATCCTCAGCCAACATCCTCAGCCACCTTGCTCTCACTACAAATATTGTTTTAAAATAACTACTTTGGGTCACCTGGGTGGCTCAGTCCATTAAGTGTTCAGTTCCTGATTTCAGCTCAGGTCATGAGTTCAGGGTTGTGGAGATTGAGCCCCGTGTTGGGTTCCATCTACTTGAGATTGACTCTCTCCCTCTCCCTGTGCCCCACCCCTGCTGTCTGGCTCTTAAAAAAAACAAAACAAAACAAAACAAAGCTAAATTAATTTGGTGAAAATTTTTGTAATTTTAAATGAACTTGGTAATGTGACATATGCAAATGAGAAATTTAAATATGCTCTAACTGGCATTTTTCTGGTGAAATAAGGGGAATACTGAGAAGGCAAGTTTGAAAGCAGGCTGTTGCAGAGACTCTGGGGAGGAGCAGAGTGAAGGGCTGAGGAGAGTGGGGAAAATAAAGTGAGGGTGGTCATAGAGGAAGGCCTGTGGGGGGGTGGGCAGAGATGACCTGTGTCTGTATCTTGTGTCAGAAACCCTGTTTTACTTGTCCAAAAGTTACCTGAAAACCTCTCAGGAAAAGGTGAATCTGATGTTATTTATTTATTTATTTAAGATTTTACTTATTTTAGAGAGTGAGGGAGAGCACACAAGAAAGCTTGAGCGGGGGAATGCGAGAGGGAGAGGATCTCAAGCAAACTCTGTGCTGAGTGCAGAGCCCGACATGGGGCTTGATCTCATGACCCTGGGATCATGACCTGAGCTGAAGTCTGACACTCAACTGACTGAGCCACCCAGATGCCCTGAATCTGCTGTTATTTTAATTAGTCTGTACCACGGAGAAGGAAGGAAGCAACCCTGTTATTTTATTAAGCTCGTATGACACTGATCTAAAACCTGACCAAGATAGCACAAGAAGGGAAACCACAGACTAACCTCACTTGTAATTGTTGACACAAAATCCTAATAAAATACCAGCAAATGGATTCCAACAGCGCGCTAGAAGAAAATGCACCATGACCAAAGACATTTATTGTAAATGTTCACAGTACTTCAATATTATGCAGTCTATAAACATAATCACATTAAAATGCAGAGAAGGGTGTGATGTTGAGCAGGCTGGGCTGTTTTAGGATGAAATCACAGGGCCAGAAAACAGATCACAGGTTGCCTGAGGATGGGACTGGGGAATGTTTGATGAGAAAGGAGCAACCCAGGGGCATCTTAGGGCTGACGGAACTTTTCTGTATCTTGATTGTGGTTGTGGATACCTGCTTCTGTGCCCTCATCAACGGGACATTATATCCCCAAAAGCAAATGTTATTGTAGATAAAAACAAATATTTAGGGGCGCCTGGGTGGCTCAGTTGGTTAAGCGACTGCCTTCGGCTCAGGTCATGATCCCAGAGACCCGGGATCGAGCCCCGCATCGGGCTCCCTGCTCGGCGGGAAGCCTGCTTCTCCCTCTCTCACTCCCCCTGCTTGTGTTCCCTCTCTGGCTGTGTTTCTCTCTGTCAAATAAATAAAATCTTTTTAAAAAGAGTTTTAAAAACAAATATTTAAAAATAAGTTTCAGAAAATGAAAACAAAACAAAACAAAAATCCCTCTATCACAAGAGGAGCCAACAAAGCCTTTGATGACTAGGCAAGGTGTAGTGACCATAATACATCCGGTTTTCTCAACTGTAAAGTAGAGCTCATGCCGATACTTACCTCCCAGTGTTGTTAGGAGATTTGGCTTAGCACAACAGCTGGCATAGAGTACGTCCTCAAGAAATGTTAATCATTGTTAGTAATTAAATATACCCATGAAGCATGCAAACTCCGGAGCAAGAATGCCTGGCTTCAAATGCTGGTTCATCCCGATATTAGTTGTGTGGCCTTGGGTAGGTCCTTTTGCTTCTGTGCCTCTGTGTTCTCTTATTTTTAAAATTTAGGGAAGCGTTGCTTGGAGACTTCACTGAGTTTAATTGCAGCAGAGTACCTAGGAGTGGGGAATGGGAGAGAGAAACTGCTGAGGCTCCTGCGAGTTCAGAAGGGAAGTGAAGCAAGCTGTGTGTGGTCATGTGTGCGTGTGCGTGTGTGTGTGCATGTGTGTGTGTAGGGTGGTTGGTGTTGGTCTCTGTTATTTAATGAGTTGTACAGATAAGGTGCATGGCAGAAAGGGGAGACAGTTTCCATGTGTGGCAGAGACATGGGTATGAACCTTGAGACAGAAGCACAGGTGCATTCTCCGGAGACCAAGGAGCTGAAAGAGGATCGTGCACTTGGTTTCACATTGGCCTGGTGCCAAAGGTAGGATGGATTGGCTTTGAAGGAGTGTGAATTACTCAGGCAAAGTAGGTCATCAGAAAAGGGAGCTAAGAGCCCCAGAGCCTCTGTTTAATGACTTCAATCTCTAGCTATTTGAATGAAGAGGGGGTTTCTCTGTTTAGGTGACCATTGTCCTTGCTGTGGCCACTCATGTTGACTCCAGCAGACTGTGCGTCACCTACAAGTGAGGGGGGGCTGGTTGGCAAACGTTCCTTGCCTCAGTGATGCTGAGTAGACCATTTCACTGGTGGGCTGCTGGCGGTCTTGTGGCGCTGGGAGCCCCCAGTTGGAAGGGAGTCACTGGCCTCACGGTAAGGATCACACAAGTCCCAAGAAAATGGGGAAGAGAATAATATTTAATGAAATGAGGACATTTTTACCATTATGATAAGGGGAAAAAGCAAAATATAGAACTCTGTATGTGTATCTAATTTGGTTAAACATATGCATAGAAAAGTGACTGGAATGAAACATTAAAACAGTAAATTATTGTCTCTGAAAAGGATTAGAGATGACTTCTCTTCTTTATATCTTATGGCTTTCATATTTTCTATAATAAAAATGTTTTACTTTTGTAATTAGAGAAGAGGAATGATTGCAATTAACTTAAAAGGAAAAGAGGTTCCCTTTCCCTGTTCACAGGCTACGTATTGTTCAGCAACACATTTTTCATTACTTGTTATGTACAGGGCAATAACAATTTAATTGCTGGCTACATACTCTAATCTCCAGGTGAAGCTCACATCTTCCTAATCTTATTCCCGTTCCACAGAAGAGGAGCTCTGACGTGGAACAAAGACATATTGGGGTCCTCAGAAACTCGCCGTGAGTTGGAGCTTGGGTGGCAGCGAAGAAGACATCTAAAGCTCCCTCTTTTTGTAACGTGCTGCTCTTTGGGATCACTTCCCGTTACTTCCCTTGCTTTCCTTTCTCTCAGCTGCGGTGGAAGATAGGATTGGTATTTTTGCAGGGGCTGCCATAAGAAAGTACCATAGACTGGGTGGTTGAAATAACAGAAATTTCTTTTTTCACAATTCTGGAGGGAATAAGGTAGTCTGAGATCAAGGTGTCAGTGGGTTGGTTTCTTCTGAGGCCTCTCGCCTTGGCGTGTAGACGACCGCCTCCCCCTCGTCTTCACGTGGTCTTTCATGGCGTGTGTCCCGACCTGCTCTTCTTTTAAGGACACTAGTCATATTAGATTTAGGCTTACCCGAATGAACTCATCTCACCTCATTTACCTCTTTAAAGACCCTACCTCCAAATACAGTCAGTGGGACTAGAAGTAGGACTACAATATATGAATTTTGGAGGACAAAATTTAGCCCGTAACAGTGTTGAAGTGATTCTTCTTAGGGGACCATGTTGCCACTCAGGGAAAGTCAGGAGAGAACCAGAGTAGGGCTTAAGAGAAAGGATGCAAAAAAAAAAAAAAAAAAGAAGGCAGTTTTAATCTTTGAGTTTCGTATAGCCCACCAGTTTAAGAAATCAGAGAGGAATATGCTCATCTTACTTTGTCTGGGGTATGTGTGCCTCTTCTGGGCACATCACCCTTTTAAATGTGTGGCTGCATTGAAGCCCCTTGAAGATTTGAAATGTTGGCTGTCTCCTCTTTGGGGCATAACAAATATCTCCTTCTGTTGAACTTATCACCAAATTATTGGATGTTTCTATAAAAGCAAAGCAAATCTGACAGCAGAGATGTTAAAGTCTTGTTCAGTAAATGATGGGGGGTACAGTGGTGAGTTAGTAAAAGAGTGGCCTCTTCTGGCCATATGACCCCAGTGAGTTTGGGTAACATTGCCATTGTCTGCTAAAAAACAAGAAGCAGCCTTCTGAGCAACTCATATAAAATTTTAAGGCATTGAAGTGAAAGAATTTATCTGTCTTCTATGCCCAAGTGGTTAACATCAACGAATGTACTCTGAACTCTTCCTCAAGATGAGCCCTGAAAGCTTTGCAGTATGGAACTGTATTTCTCTGACCTGTGAAAGAGACAGGTCAGGCTTATGACTTCTGCCTCTGCCCAGCCAGCAGATGGTGCCATTTTTCTAGGAACTGGAACCAGAATTAGTTTGAACTGCCATTCGGTCATATATGTGCTTGGTTTGGTACCACACTTACCACGTTATATATGAACATATAACCAGTTTCTCTTCTATAAAATTCTCATCTTAACTGCAGTTCAACAAACTGAAATCTTCAGGCTTAAGTGTAAATGAAACTTTTATTGTTTTAAACAAGGGAATAATTAGAAAAACAAAACCCCGAGTATCTTCTTGGATGTGTATTTTAGGATTACATGTTCTCTCCTCCTCCTGCTCATCCTGCATCTTGCTCCAACATACGAACCTCATCTATTGACTCTTTTACAGTCTCTTACTGTTATGTATAGTGGTTGATTTACCGAATCCTGTATAGTAGAATTATGACTTTTGAGGAAAGAGTAGTTCTAAATAGCTAATTTAATAGCTGCTTTAATATAATACATAACTAAAAAATATAATTTAATACCGACTTTTATTTATATGTTTATTTATTTATTAAAGTTTTATTCATTTATCTGACAGAGACAGAGTGGGAGAGGGATCACAAGCAGGAGGGGTGGGAGAGGGAGAAGCAGGCTTCCCGCCGAGCAGGGAGCCCGATGTGGGGCTCGATCCCAGGACTCTGGGATCATGACCTGAGCCGAAGGCAGATGCTTAACAACTGAGCTACCCAGGTGCCCCTAATACCTACTTTTAATAACATGTTGCTGAGTATTAACATTATTATTATTTATTTATTTTTACTAGAAATAATTGTGTGATAACATAAATTTAAGTGGCACCTAATTTGAACAGTTAAAATAATTCACTGAAGGATAAGCAACAACACAGTATGTTAAGCCTAATTGTCAAAATGACACCTCTTTTTTCCCAGGAAAGAAAAAAAATAAAGAATGATCAAAATAACAAATGACACAATTTGAGTTCATTTCGACACTTATAGATGACTTTGTAGGCATACCGGCAGGAACAATGTTGAAAAATCAATCCACTGGATTTGGAAATAATGGTAAGATAAAAAAGACAGCTATACATCTCAGAGTGGATGATGCCAGAAATTAAAGAAAAAAATCCACCACTTATCACATTCATGTTTTATATTTTTTAACATTTTTTTTAACATTGAGATTGTTGTTTTAAGGAGTGCCTTTCTCTGAACATTTAATTAAATGTTAAATGTATTGAATAACTTACAGAGAGAAATACATTTTGTGTTCTGTACAAATTAAAGGATATATGAATGTAACCTCCCTTCCCTGCCAAATCTCAAATTTGCAATGGTCTCAGAAGAAAATAAACAGTTCACAAGTTAAACAGAATTTATAGCATTACAAAAGTTTACAAAAACCCTTCTTTTCATCATTTTTTTATTTCTTTCATCATTTTTTAATAATAATGAAGATTACAATGACGAATGATCAGAATGTCACAAATATTTGTGCAAAACTCTATTAATTGTCCTTACCACTTGATAGAGGTCCTTAAAACCTAAGAACACATAGTGATAATGATGAAGAAAAGCTGCACTGAAAGGAATTCTATTTTAGATTTCAAACAACATGGATCATACTGTTTCCAAACACCAAAAGAAAACGTGGCGCCATGAATGGCAGGAACAACACATGACTCGGCAATTCAGCCAGCAAAGCTGGCTGACACTGGGACATGCCACAGTTTCTCACCACACTGGTCAGCCATCTTAAGTGACTAGAACCAATTGAAGGGCTTAATACTCACTTCAGTGTCTTTGTTCTTGAAATTTGCCATTCGTAAATGAAATATTTACAAAAGTACTCCTCCCGCCCCACTCCCCACCTCAAGCAGTCAGTATTTCTTGTGTCACTGGAAATCCGTAAAAGAATCGAATTATAGACTCTCTGGACTTATGTCCACCAATCCATTTAACTGGAATTTGAAGCTCTTCTTCAATAAATAAAATGTATTTTTGTACATTAACAGATAGTTCTTCAAATGTCTTTGCATTTGATATATCTGTGTTCCGACATGGGAGAGTCTTACACTGAAATTCAACTTGACTTAAGACTTCTTGGTTGCCTGGGAAATGAGGAATGATTTCACCATCTAACTTGTAAGCAACTCCAACGTTGATTTCTGTAAACATGTCCAAAATATCCAGTCTTTTAAATGCCAACACAGGAAATCCATTGATCATATGAGTGTATTTGAGCAAAATGAGGTCTAGTTAGCCACACCTTCTTTTCCTTCCAGTGGTTACCCTAAACCCTCCACCTCTTGTTTGTATTAATTCTCCAATTTCATCGTTTTACTCTGTAGGGAAGGCACCAATGTCAACTTGAGTTTTGTAAGCTCTTATGACTCCATCACTTCTCCAGTATTTTGAGGGGGCATACCCAATTGGGTACAGACACCTCCAACTGTACAGTTCAAAGAGGTTACAAAAGGATAAGTTCCAAAATTAATATCTAGTAGTGCTGCATTGGAAGCTTCTACCAAGACTTTCTTTGATGGTCCATGTAGGGCCCCAGAGAGGAATTGAACTCCATTTCTCATTTGGTTTAATGGTTTAATGCTTTCCATATAGCCCTTGGGTTTTTGTAATTCACTTTCACTGTCAATTTCTAAAGTGGGGCATGTGATTAGTATTGGTTAGCAAGAGCTTTGAACCTCTCAGAGAAGCCATCAAAGTCAGAAATAAGATCACACATCTGCAGTCCACTCCCAGTAGCTTTGGAAGAATAAACTGAGCCAATGTCCTTTTTTGTGGTACCCCATTTTTCCCCCTGCTTGTTCTTTTCTCTGTTGCTCCTGGAGACCATCAAGTGCTTGATGAAAATCAAATACAATAGGAGCACTGTCAGATAGGATAAACCTTTTTTTTCCCAGTCTTCCAGACCTGTTCCTTTTTGAACATTTTTCTCTGCTTCCTCAAATAATCTGAGAAGGTGAATTATCACACAATTTCCAATGCATATGATAACATTTGGGTTAATTATTCCAGTGTCCAGTGTAGTGACCCCGTTCCCTCTGGGCCACCCCCAGGGCAGCCACAATCCCAGTTACATATGGAAGATGCCACAGGCTTGGTCTCAGCACGATGGCTCCAGTGACACAAGGAGAGCCTGAGGGAGACAGAAGCAGCGAGGAGTGCATAAACTGAACTGCCACCAGCCACATGTGGAGAAAGGAGGAGCCAGAGGCAGCCCAACTTTTTAACTATAAACAGTTTCTTCAAAACTTTCAATGAAAATTTTCAAATATACAAAAGACTTGAAACACCAATACAATAAGCATCATATACAGGTAACTCTGTAGAATAAAAACGTTCTTCTAACTACTAAACCATAATCACACCTAAGAATATTAGCAATAATTTCAGTATTATCTAATATCGAGTCCCTAGTCAAAATTTCCTAGTTATTACCCATGTATCATTTTATTTTTTAATTATTTTAAGTAATCACTACCCCCAGAATGGGACTAGGGCTTACCACCCAGAGATCAAGAGCCACTAGCTCCAAGGACTGAGCTGGCTAGGTACCCCATCCTCATACATCTTTTGTGGTTGATTTTGTTTAACTAGATCTAGTCAAGGCTCAGAGGTTGTTCTGGTTGTTTGGTTTGCTCACTCACCTCTACTTAAAACAGTGATTTTTTTTTTTTTTAACAGACCAGGCCTGTTATTTAGAATGTCCCACAGTCAGATTTGTCTGATTGTTTCTTTATAGGCTTGTTCTTAACTGGTGTTCCTTAGCTATCAAAGCCTCAGAGGAAGGCTTATGTGCTGTAAATAATGATATTTCTAACTCAAATTCAACACTATACATTATTTATTACCTTCAATTTTATATAGATACCTCTTATTTCTTAACTAACAATCGAAGTTCTTAATAACGCTAACATTATTTGCTTTACCCTATAATTGTTTAAAACATAGCACCAGTATTACTACTACAAAAAACTAAATGAAGATGAAGATTTCTTTGTGGTTCCTTTATCTTTATAACATATCTGAGGATTGGATAGCAATGTGCTAAGCTTAAAAAACACTTGAAATAGGGGCACCTGAGTGACTCAGTTGTTAGGCGTCTGCCTTTAGCTCTGGTCATGATCCCAGGGTCCTGGATTCGAGCCCCACATCAGGTTTCCTGCTCAGTGGGAAGCCTGCTTTACCCTCTTCCACTCCCCCTGGTTGTGTTCCCACTCTTGCTGTCTCTCTCTGTCAAATAAATAAATAAAATATTAAAAAAAGAACAAAAAAACCCACGTTGAAATAATTTTGTCCTCTTCATGGGTATGTTAAAAATTTGATCTATGGGGGCGCCTGGGTGGCTCAGTTGGTTAAGCGACTGTCTTCGGCTCAAGTCATGATCCCGGAGACCTGGGATCGAGCCCCGCATCGGGCTCCCTGCTCGGCAGGAAGCCTGCTTCTCCCTCTCTCACTCCCCCTGCTTGTGTTCCCTCTCTGGCTGTGTTTCTCTCTGTCAAATAAATAAATAAAATCTTTAAAAAAAATGTGATCTATGTTTAAGTTTGTTTTATATTGTCTTGAATATTTAGTTTCTTTTCAGTTAATTTTATTTTTTGAATTATAGAAACATTTATAGGAAAAAAAATCAAGATTATATATAAAGATGTAAAATCAGAGAAGGCTTAATTCCATCTTTATCCCCTCTACCTGATTTCTCCTCTGCCCCTACAGAAGATCATTTTTAAAAATTTGTTTCTAGTTTGTTCTTCCTATTAATTTTTGCACTACCAGCAAGTATGTATTATCCTCCTGTTTTTTTTTTTTTCCTCACAGAGCATAGCATATTCTAGATCCTGTTTCACAGTTTGTTCTTTTCACTTAATAAGATGCCGCGAACGTCAATGCATATTAGTACGTAGGGGTCTTTCTCCCACCACCCTCATGGTTGCACGGTGCTCCATTGTGTGTATATGCCTTGGTTGATTCATCCATTTCCTTCCATTCATCATTCAACTTACTGGCAGATATATGGGTTATTTGGAAATATATATTTTTAATTTTGATAATTTTGAATAGAAATTTAAAAATGTGTTTCGTACTTTCCTAACTTTATAGACAGAGTGATGTTTTCTCTTGATGCCTCACGTTCTCATCTAGCTTTGTTAGTTGCTGCTAATTTTCTTGAAATTGATAATTAGATCACCAAGCCTATAAATACTACCTGTGGAATAAGAGTGACAGCCATGAGCAGGGCTCCAGGGAGCTTTCCTATGAGATAAACTATCCTGTGGTTTCTGTCATAGAAACTTAGGTTCTGAATGTCTTCCTTCTATGCCCTATTTGCTATTTTGTTTTATCTATATTAGTTTTCTGCTGTAACTACCCTCATACATCTAAGGTACATCCAGATTATCAATGGAAGTTACAGTTTTTCCATATAAATTTTTTCTTCAAATTGGATTGTGTGCAGTTCCATATTGAAGTAGCAAAATCTTTCCTGCTCTAACCAGTTCCATTTGGTGGAGGACGGAGAGAGTAAGAAGTAGAAATGCTAGTAGCCTAGGAAGGGGTCAGCACATACACACATAAATGTGCACATTTACACAGGTGAAAATATATTTCTTTTTTTTTTTTTAAAGATTTTATTTATTTGACAGAAAGAAACACAGCGAGAGAGGGAACACAAGCAGAGGGACTGAGAGAGGGAGAAGCAGGCTTCCCGCCGAGCAGGGAGCCTGACGTGGGACTCAATCCCGGGTCTCCAGGATCATGACCTGAGCCGAAGGCAGTCGCTTAACCAACTGAGCCACCCAGGCGCCCCTGAAAATATATTTCTAACATAAGACCAATATGTACCTGTAATACCTGATCATACACCTGTAATACTTAATATAATTTTTCTGCTTTTCACACTCAGTGGCATATCATAAAGCATTTTTCTGTGTTATGAAGAACTCTAATATGATTTTAAAATGGATGAAAGTCATGTACTATATGGTGACTAACATAACATAATAAAAATTATTTAAAAATTAAGAATAAATCAATAAAATGGCTGAAAATCATGCATTGTATAAAACGGAATGCTAAAAACTTACTTTTATCATGGACTTCTTTCTATTCAAGTGGAATCTGCATAGAAGTTCCATGTCTGGTTCAGACAAGGTTCTGAGTCTCACTAGGTAGTTTTGCCGGCCATATTTTAATGACTCATAGCTCTTTCTTGTTTTTCTGATTATTTCTTTTGTTCTTAGTTGATGGGTGCTATATTTTCTTATTTCTCTGAGTTAGTTTTATAGTTTACTTGTTTCCTGCATTGTCTCTGTTTCCTCCAAGCTACTTTTTCCTATTTGATTGTTTCGATCTGTCTCTTTTGGAAGGAAGACTTGCCTGGCATTTCTAGAGTGTGCAACTGTACATTATTATTAAAGAGTGAAAGCCTAAAATACTGACTGAAATGTGTGTGCTGATAGGTGAGGCCTGTCAACTCATGTGCTTGACTGTGGGGTGATCAGGACTAAGCTGAATCTGTTGAGGGACCCCCAAATGCATTAGTCTATGGAGCCACTCTTTGTGACCACACAGTCTTCCAGAGAAAGGTCCTGGGGTCTGGGGTTTGGAAGAGGCAAACCTGGACTGGGGAAGGGAGCTGAGCCTTAGGATGCTTTCCCTTGATTCCGACTTTGAGTCATCATCATCACAACTCTCTGTCATACCTGTGTCTTTAAGTACAGAATTTCTGTGCCCATGCTCCGGAGAATAAATCTCCCGTCTCTTTGAGGGGAGTTAAAGTTTGTTGTCTGACTGCTCAACTAGAAAGAGCGACCTGGGACTAACTATTCTCCACAAGATTTTTTGACCAGTTTTTTAAATCACTTGCTTCTTCCACACTGTAGCTGAAACTGCTGATTTCTGATTTCTTTCAGGGGTTCTCTGGGGTGAATCAGCATTTTCCCATTGGTTTCTCCCTCATATGCACTGGGTTTCAGCTTCCTTTAGCTCTGCCAAGCCAATTTTGACTACTCCTTCTGTCTTCCACCTCCTAAAATTGTATCAAATTATCATGTCCACTGTAGTCCCTTCTCTGGTTCTCTTTGTCCCTTGTCTTCAACCCTTGCCTGTGGACTTTTAGAAACAAGCAGAAACAATGCATGTATCCAGTCCTCCATATTTATCCAGAAGCCTCTTCAAGTAGGCTTAAATCTTCACTATTTGGGAAAAAGTATCCTTTTTATGAAATATGCGAAGATCCCCTAAAGCCCCACCATGGATCCTACTAGATATTGTACCATAATTGGTTAAGCATTACTCTAGTATTGGACATTTAAATGGCTTCCAATTTGATATTATGGTAATAACACAATATGAGCATTTTGGTGCATGAATTATCCACCTTGTGGCTATTTTTCTGCTTAAATTGTTTAAATTTGCATTTCTTCATGGGTTCTTTTTTTCTCCCACACATGTATGAGATCTCCATTTCTTCTTTTGTGATTTATCTGTTATGTCATAATATTTATATTATATATTATTATAATATTTATATATGCTAATTTGCTGTACTTAAGACAATATATTTATGGCTAAGCGTTTGCTTATTCATTTTTCTTTACTTTTGGAGTTGTAGACACTTCAAATTTTTGCACAAACATACCTGATATTTTAAATGATTTCTTCCCTCATATACATTTATTTATTTATTTAAGATTTTATATATTTATTTGACAGAGAGAGTGAGCGTGAGGGGTCAAAAGGAGGGGGAAGCGGATCCAGCTGAGCAGGGGGTTGGACATGGGGCTCGATCCCAGGAGCCTGGGATCCTGACCTGAGCCAAATGCAGATGCTAAACAGACTGAGCCACCCAGGTACCCCCTTCCATCACTTTCAAACTCAAAAATATATTCTCTTATAAATATTTAGTAAGTATTCTGATTTGGGGGCTAAAGATGAGAGAATTATTATCATAGGGGTTAGAGCTAGAGTTTTTTTTGTATTAACATTAAAATATGTTTATTTTATAAAAATCTTAAAGTAGAATTCAATGGTATATACTTATATATATGAATTGCTTTATATATATGCCATTGCATTAAAATATGTAAAGGAAATTCTAGGAAAGAAAATACACGGGTGCCTGAGTGGCTCAGTGGGTTAAAGCTCTGCCTTCGGCTCAGGTCATAATCTCAGGGTCCTGGGATCGAGGCCTGCATTGGGCTCTCTGCTCGGCAGGGAGCTTGCTTCCTCCTCTCTCTCTGCCTGCCTCTCTGCCTACTTGTGATCTCTCTCTCTGTCAAATAAATAAATAAAATATTTAAAAAAGAAAAGAAAAGAAAAGAAAATACAACCAATGATTCATGTTGTTGTCTTTGGGCGCTAAGTTTTTCCTCTATGTTTTGATATTATACAGTCTATATTTCCTTAAATCTATGGACATTATTTTTATATTACAAATGAAAAATTGAGTCTTAATTTTTAAGACTAGCTTGTTTTTAAATTTTTTGTTTATTTATTTTAAATAATCACTTCACCAAACGTGGGGCTTGAACTCATGACCTGAGATCAAGAGCCACATGCCCTTTGGACTGAGCCAGCCAGACATTCCCCTAAACTTAAGAAAAATTATTTATTTAAAAACCAGTTTAAGGCACCTAGGTGACTGACAAGTGGTTCTTTTTTTGTATTAACATGAAAATAGATTTATTTTATAAAAATCTTAAAGTAGAATTCAAATGGTATATTCTTATATGTATGAATTGCTTTATATATATATATGCCATTGCACTAAAATATGTATAAGAAATTCTAGGAAAGAAAATACACGAGCGCCTGGGTGGCTCAGTGGGTTAAAGCCTCTGCCTTCGGTTAGGGTCATGATCTCAGGGTCCTGATATCAAGGCCCGCGTTGGGCTCTTTGCTTGGCGGGGTTGCCTGCCTCCCCCTCTCTGCCTGCCTATCTGCGTACTTGTGATCTTTCTCTCTGTCAAATAAGTAAAACAAAATCTTTAAAAGAAATACCAGTTTAGAAATAAAGTATGAACAAATAGTTTTGAGAAGCATGATAATTGGATATGCCAATAATTGGTATTATCCTGTGTCTTCCATTTTAACCACTCTAAGAGAACTTTATTGTTCATTTTTTAAAAAGGTTTTATTCAAATTCCAGTTAGTTAACATACAGTGTAGTGTCTGTTTCAGGTGTACAATATAGGGATTCAATACTTCCATATGTCACCCAGTGCCCTAATATGAGAACTTTATGTGACTGTTTGCAGTTGTGGCTCCTGGAAAAATCCCACTATATGTGTAGGGGAGGCTTAGAATGGAAAAGTAATACTGGATTTATGAGGTTGAAATGGAACTTTTCAGGAGGACAGGGCAGAATCAGGAAGGGACCACAGGTTGTCACGGTTGTGAACCATATCTTCATTGAAGATTATATATGTCCTATCATTTATCAAATGTACTTAGTTATTTCACAGCTATTTTAATGAAAATTATGTTCACATAAAAAGTTAGAGATTATGCAGTGTGTCTCGTCTTTTGGCCCAATTTTTTTTTAAAGATTTTATTTATTTGACAGAGAGAAACACAGCCAGAGAGGGAACACAAGCAGGGGGAGTGAGAGAGGGAGAAGCAAGCTTCCCACTGAACAGGGAGCCCGATGGGGGGCTGGACCCCGGGACTCCGGGATCATGACCTGAGCTGAAGGCAGAGACTTAACCACTGAGCCACCCAGGCGCCCCTGGCCCAATTTTTAATAGCACCCCTGGCTAGTTCTGTTTCATTTAGGTCAGTGACATATAAGTACGCCCTAGTAGTCTAACCCATCAGCTTTCTGGGTCTCCATGCAGAGTAGTCCTACTAAATTACACCTGTGATGACTCCTTGGATTTTGTAAAAATGACTTTTAGTAAGAACTTGAACATATCGGTTTGCATGGCCTTCAAACCAATACCAGTTAAACTGACCCAAGCCTAAATCTTGATTCTTGGTTTTCCATCTAATGAAAATTCCTGTGATGAAGGAACAGTCGTTCAAATAAACGTTTCCTGAGTACCAACTCTGTGCAAGACCAAGTGATGCCGTTCTTGGTGCCCAGTCTGAGTAGAGAGCTCTGTGCTGTTGCAGGGAGCAGAGGGAAGCAGGGCAGAGGAAGGCTTGGAAAGTTTTCAAGATTAATTAGCGCAAAGGTGGGGCATTTGGGATATCTGGCACCAGATCGTAACCAACAGTATTAATTATACTCTCATATTCAATCATTTATGGTGGATGAATTGGAGTCAATCAGCAGGTGTGGTTAAAGAAGCTGCTGTTGGAAGCTTCTCTTCAAAATATGTTTACATGTCTCTGTAGCTCATGTATTAGTGGCTTACACTTCCTTTTTATGTTTCCTACAGAAAATGATCTCCATTTTCCCCTCAGTTATAGTAGAAAGCTGAGATAGAAGACTAAGGTATGCAAACATAAAAAATCAGCTGAAATGATACACTTTCAGGCAAGCCACACTGTAGTCAACACTATATATTTTCAGTGTCTTGATGTTTTTGTGAGGTGCTCACTATACTACAAAGGACATGCGATGGCTCTTGAGGCAAAAGTTCTGAATTATGTCACTTTGTTATTAGATAGGGGATGACTCTATAATGTGTTCTGTTCATGAGTATTCCAACTGGGAAATGAGATGGCGCTTGAGGCCAAGTAGGGCTGGCCGGTACGATCAAGAATAGATATTCTATTTTTCGAGCTCATGCATGCTTAAGTAACATTTTTCTCGTAGGTTCAGGTGAGTTCCATGTGAAAGCTGGTGTGACATTTTTTTTAACTGGAGGTTTTTTTTTTTTTTTTAAATAGATTCATCACACGATAGTTAGGCATCGAGAAGATATTTGTTCCATTCTTCAGGAAATTCACACGATAGGCTTTCAAAGAATTTAGTTGCATGTGGTAGGCATTTAACGCATTCAGTATTCTCGGGTAGGATATAAAAATGAAAAATGTACCTCTGTCTTTTTCTGATAAAGAATGTTTTTAGTAAGTGGCCACATATATTCACATATGATGCCTCTTGGAGAATATTCAGTCTTCTGTATTTTATGTAAATTGGTAGTTAGATCTAGAGTCTCAATTCTAGAGGATTGATCAGATTTGGGTTAAATTATTTTTGCAAGAATACTTCCACAAATAGTAGTGAGTGTGTATATATATATTCATAGAATGCTTGGTTATTTCTCTTTTGTTCTGTTAGCAATTGTTGATGATATTTACCTAAATCTCTTAATTCATTAGAGGGTCCAAAATATTGATATTTTAATTGTATCTTTCTTTCTTTACTAACTGCTATATTCTGTAAAGAGAACTTCCCCTTATCAACTCTTGGGTTACCCTTAGATATAAATTATATAGGAAAGTTGGGAAGACATTGCAGAGGCTGAATAGTGCTGGACAGTTTTTAAACTAACAAGATATTATGATTTTTTTGCTTCAAATAGTCAATAGTATTTCAAGAAATTTAAAAACATTGAAGGTGAAACTCTTTTATATTTATCCAGGTATTTATTTTTCTTATGTATTTAGTTTCTTCTTGCAGATTCAGGGTTTCTATCCAGTATCATTTGCCTCCAGCCTTTGAAATTCCTTCTAGTGCAGATATTTGCAATGAATTCTTTCAGCTTTTATTTATTTGAACATATCTGTATTTTACTGCTGTTTTTGAAAGATATTCTTGTGGGTTATAGAATTCTAGGTAGATAATTTTTTCTTTCAGTACCTTAAAGATATTTCATTGTCCTGTCATCCCTTTTATCTGATAAGAAAAGTCAGGGATCATTTGTAACATCGGCCCTGTGTGTAACATGTCATTTTTACCTGACTTCTTTGAAAGTTATTTTCGTCTTTGACTATGCTATGCCCAGTTATTTTTATTTTTTTAAACCTGCTTGAGGTTTGCTGGTCTTATTTATTCTGCCTGATGTTTATATGTTTGATCAGTTTTAGAAAATTCTTGATCTTTATCTCTTTAAATATTTCTTTTGTCCCCATTTTCTCTCTTCTTCTGGGATTCCAATAGCACCTATGTTGGACTGGTTGGTATTGTTCCTCAAATCTCAGATGCTGTCTTCCAGTTTCTCCCATTATTTTTCATTTTCATGTTTCCTTTTTATAGTTTTTTTTGTATAATTTCTTGTTTTATCATTTCTAAAGATTTTATTCATTTGAGAAAGAGAGACAGATAAAGCACAAGCTGGGTGGGAGTGGCAGAGGGAGAGGGAGAAGCAGACTCCCCACTGAGCTGGGAGCCTGATGTGGGGCTCGATCCCAGAACCCAGAGATCATGACCTGAGCCGAAGGCAGACGCTTAACCATCTGAGCCACCCAGGTTCCCTAGTTTTCTGATTTCAAGTTATAATTCTTTTCCCCTGCAGTGTCCAATCTGCTGTTAAGCTCGTTAAGTGAATTTTTCATTTCTGGCATAATTTTTATTTTCAACATTCCCTTTTGTTTCTTTTTATAATATCGATTAACCTGCTGAAATCCTTCATAGGCTCATGTGTATTGTCCAAATTGTCCAACAGATGCTTTAACATATGTGTCATATTTATTGTAAAGTCCCTGTCTGATGGTTCCTTGATCTGAGTGTGTTTCTTTCTCCTTTATGTAACCCGTAACTTCATATCGTGTGCCAGCCATTTTATTAAACAGTTTGAGATAAAGACTGAGATCGAGATAAAGAAAATTATTAAACAGTTTGAGATAAAGATTGAGATTGAGATAAAGAACATTACATTTACACTCTTTTTTCCTTTCAGGCTGCTAAGAAGAGAGTACTAATTGGTAATTTATTTGGGTCTTGGCTTTGTTGCAACTCTGGCTTGATTCAGTTCTTTACTGGCTTCAAATATTTAGGGCTTTCTCTTCAGTAGGGACTGGAATCTGAACACTGGTGAGATTCCAGGAACCTCTTTAATGTACAGATGAACTATTTGAGTTTTAAACTGTGGGAGATCTCTCTCTGCTTTGTAGCCTGGCTGTTAGCCTTTTGAGTCTTTGTGGAGTTTTCTTTGCCTTCTAGTTCTGTTCCCAGTGTTCTGTGCCTGGAGATATCTGTCTCTATCCTGCTCAGAGTCTGGAAGCCTGCTTCATTGTGCTCAAGAAGGCCAAAGTACCTGAGAAGGGTTTCTTTCAGCTTTTTTTGCTGAAAAGGCAGGAGGAACACTGTAATCGAAGGCGTTGAGGTGGAAATAGACTAATTTGTTCAGGGGACTTTAACACAAGTGGTCTGGTTGGTGTGGAGTGTGCAGATGGAGGGGAGCCAGGGTGTTGCCTCAATGCCCAAGGTATTAGTTGGCACCATATTAGAATGGGCTTGGATATTAAGGCAACAGCTTTATACTTCTTGGTAGCTGGAAACTTGGCCTGATAATGACCAAGAAAATGACATGCTGCAAATGGCAATTTGGAAAGATTAATATTGCCACATTATGCATGATGATTAGAGAGTCGGTCTTGAGCCAAGGAAATCAGCATGGTGATTATTGGCCTATTTCATGCACAAGGTGATAAGAACTCCCCTCGGGACAAGCAGAGAAAAGGGTACTACTTCTTTGAGGAATTCTTCACCTCTTTGGGCTATTCATACTCATGCTTCCTTCCCTAAAAGTTTCTGGAAATTACGTATGATTTTTTTTTTAATGAGCTTCTGTGACTTATAAAGAAGAAACAGAGTAATTCGTGTTATGCTAGCATTAAGGGAGAAGATGTTACTCATTGAAATATAGAAATAGAATTCAATATTATACCTCTTGCTTTCATCGGTGTGAGAAGAAATTACTCCTGGAAATTATCTTTTGTTAGGACTTCATTCATTAAGGTTCAAGTGTCTCTTAACTTTTGGGGGGTTATAGGTGTGCCTCAGTGATGATAGATTGCAATTATGGCGAAGTAACAAATAACCTTAAGATTTTTGTAGCATAAGGCATTAATGTTTTTCCTCCCTTTATACTACATATCCATTTTGAGCTGTCAGGGGGCACCAGCAGACTGTAGACTCTCAGAAATCAAAGTAATGGAGCTGTTGCCATTGCAAATATCACCAACCACTGTACCAGAGGGAAAAAGAAAGTGGTTCGCCCTGACTCTTAAAGGTTCTGTCTGGAACTGCCATAAATTGCTTCTCACATTTTGTGACCCAAATTCATGTGATTATACCTACTTCTAGAGGTCGGGAGGTGTTAGCAATGGACCTGACAGAGAGAAAGCCAGAAGATATGTGATCAGCCCTAATGACTATCACAGAATCACTTTAATAATCCCATTAAACTGTGGACCCTGGGGCACCTGGATGGCTCAGTGGGTTGAGGGTCTGACTCTTGGTTTCAGCCCAGCTCATGAGATTGTGAGATTGTGAGATCTCTCAGGTTGTGAGATTGAGCCTGGTGTGGGGCTCAAGCGAGTCTGCTTGAGATTCTTTCTGTTCCTCTCCCTTTGCCTCTTTCCCTGCTCTCTTTCAAGTAAATAAACAAATCGTAAAGAACAAAACAACAGCTATGGACTCCCCCATATGTGTAAAAAAATGTACACATATACATATTTTGGTACAATTTCATTTCTATTTCAAATGGTTCACAAGCATCCTGAAGCTAACTCACTGATTCCTGAAAAGTTCAATTATAAGATAAAAACCTTAGTTCTAAATTATGTATTCATTGTGATTTCTGTACCAATAATGAGCTGTTATTTCTTCCAACTCCTATTTTTTTAAGATTTTTATTTATTTGACAGGGAGAGACACATTGAGAGAGGGAACACAAGCAGGGGGAGTGGGAGAGGGAGAAGCAGGCTTCCCGCCAACCAGGCAGCCTCATGCAGGGCTGGATCCCCGGAGACTGGGATCATGACCTGAGCGAAAGGCAGACACTTAATGACTGAGCCACCTGGGGACCCTTATTTCCTCCAACTCCTAACCCCAATATCTCTTGAAATAAAAAATGCTTCTTTTTACCTACTTTGTAGAGTGCTGTGGGACCTAACCAGTGTCAGATCCTGGCGGTATATTCTAGAGCAGCATAATCGAGCACGTGAAGTCAAGCACTGTCACTTCATAGCAATGTGATTGGGACAAGTTACTTAACATTCCGTATCTTGATTTTGTCTCTAAGAAGAAATTTAAAAACTTTATGGAGTTCTTGAAATTTGAAAGGACAGATAGTTATGGATCAGGCCATAATGTTCTTTATCCGTAGCAAGCTCGTGAAGTTGGGTGGTCTTATGTATGTAAGAGGTGGAGAAATGGTGATAACAATGAATCATAAGTGTTATTAAAAGAGTATCCTGTGTAATACCAGAAAGGCGTAGTTGTGCCCCTCCTGCTCATTCATGGCCTAATTGTAGAAGAAGGAATTGAATATTGAAAGAAATTGCGAGGTTGGTATGGGTAATTGCCAGATGTTTATCTTAGGAAATAAGTGCTTTGGATTCAGAAGAGGAGATTGCTATCGGTGGTGGGATCTTAGGAAGGCATTATAGAAGGGGTGAAGTTTGAACTTGAAGAACAAAATTGGGCTTCAGGGAGTGATGGATGCAGATGTTTCGGTTGGAAGGAATAATGGAGCAAAGCCATGTTATTAAATGACATGATGTATGTCAACACTTTAGGTCTTTGGCCCTAGTTACACCTACTGTTCATTCAACATCCAGGAAGAGCCTAAAGGATTGCAATAGTCAGGCCTGGGCCAGAGGGTGGGAACAGGGAGTTTAGGCATGGGGCATGTGATACTGTTTTATTTATTTTATTTTTTATTTTTATTTAAAGATTTTATTTATTTATTTGACAGAGAGACACACAGCTAGAGAGGGAACACAAGCAGGGGGAGTGAGAGAGGGAGAAGCAGGCTTCCCGCCAAGCAGGGAGCCCCATGTGGGGCTCGATCCCAGGACTCCAGGATCATGACCTGAGCCGAAGGCAGACACTTAACGACTGAGCCACCCAGGCGCCTGATACTGTGTTTTACAATAACAAATATATATTTGGTTTTTATCCCTCTTTCTGGCACAAAATCCTAAAACACTTGGAATTTCCCAAGTGATAAGGACAATAAAGGTGTCTTAATATTCATAACAAGCTCCTTTCAACCACACTTGAGTTTATAGTAATGAAGAGACATAAGGATGGGAAAGGGTGGTTACCAGGGGAACTGACTCAGTGATTAGAGGGTTGGAACTTTGAGTCCCACTTTCTGATCTCTGGAGAAAGGAGAGGAGCTGGAGATTGAAATCAGTCACCAGTGGCTCATGACTTAATCAGTCATTCCTAAATAATGAAACCTCCATAAGACCCCAGAAGAGTAGGGTTTGGAGAGCTTGTAGGTTAGGGAGTGAGAATGCTTCCCTGTGACACACGTAGGTCCCCAAACTCCACCAGGACAGTAGCCTTTTCGTTCAGGACCTTGCCCTATGTGTCTCTTCATCTGGCAGTTGATTCATATCCTTTAATATGCTTTCTAATACACCAGTAATCTACTGAATAAATGGGTCCCCTGAGTTCTGTGAAGTACTCTAGCAAATGAATTGAATCCAAGGAAGGGGTTGTGGGAAACTCTCATTTATAGCCAGTGGGTCAGAAACACAGGTAATCTTGACTTACCATTGATGCTTGGAGTGGGGGGCAGTCTTACAGGGCTGAGACCTTACCCCACACCTGTGGGATATGACACTATCTTCCGGCAGAGTTGAATTGTAGGATGCCTGGCTAGGGTGGAAGAACCACATGGTGGCATGGGGAACAACTCTCCTCCCCCCATAGACACACATAGAATTGGGTGACGATAACTTTTAGGGCACTTGGAAGAGGTTTAGCATCGGGGGAAGATAAGCTCTCAGGTAGGTAATAGGAAAGGGACAAAGGCGATCCTAGGCAGTGCTGTGACTTGATCGTCTGATTCAACCTGCTGCCTTGTGTTTCTGCTTAGCACCGCTGTCCCTCAGTGAGCCAGAATTCCTATGAATTCCAGATTCCAGTTCTACTGGATATATAAGAAGGATCTGAAATCTACCATAATGGGTGTATTTGAATTTTAATATAGACCCAAATCATAAGCTAAGGTCACATATCTAATTGATAGAGATAATTGCTGATACGTGTTTGGGTAGCTTTTTAAAGCTATGCAGCTTGTTTTATAGCTACTGCCTCCGGTGCCGCCCTATACTTCTTTGACGTGCTGAGGTTTGCTCCCCTATCCCTGGACAAAGGGGCAAAAAAGCACAAAGAAGCACAGAGACCCTCTATCCTTGGACGAATTGAACACATGTCTTTTTCACCCCTCACAGCACTCATTATAGATGAGAGGCTCAGAAAGCAATGCTGAGCAGGGTGTTCTACTGAACAGAGTTCTCTCTACAGAGAATCAGCCCGGTATTAAGTCCCTTGAGTTCACCTGTACGGAGATATATATGTATGTATATGTGTCTATATACACACTTTTTAAAAAAAAATCATTTAGTCCCCTGTCTAATTCCAAGTCAGGCATCCTTAGTAAAGATTCCACTGGGGTACCAAAAAGTAACCACTGCCTTTTCTATATCTGATTGCCCCTAAATGATTATTGTGAGGTTGTTTATTGCCCCTAATTCTGTATCTCTTGGTAGGAAATAATGGAGGTCTGTACGTCTAAGTTCTCTAAGAAGCATGTGGAACACTGAGTCCATTAGAGGTCTATACGTCTAAGTTCTCTAAGAAGCATGTGGAACACTGAGTCCATTAGACTTTTATCTAAGAATTTTGTCTTCCTTCTGATTTTTCTAGTTTTAGTCCGGCCATAGGCCTTGTTAGGAACCCTGAAATTATACGGTGGGCAAGTATTCACTTACTTTTTCTTCTTATACACGGCTCACTTTAATAAACTTAACTGACCATTTCAACTGCCTTTGTATTTTGATGGGAGTGAGCCCAGTGTATGCAAATGATAAAGTCATACAGACTTATTACGCTTTTCTTCTGCTTTAATTTATCTACTAGTACAACTATAAGAATGAGTTTGTTTAAGTCAGAGTGATAGCAGAAAAGAGTTTTGACCGTTGAACTGTAGATTCACTTTAGGACTCACTTCAGGACCAAATGAGATGGGGATGAAAATTCCAGTAGACATTGATTTATGAGAAGGCTTCCCCCTTCCCTAAAAGCATCTGTTTCCCACTGGGAAATTTCTCCTGCATTGTGAGTGGGTGAATAAAGCCAGTGGCCAGGGGTGCTATCCTAGCGGAGCTCCTGCTATGTGGCAGGAAACCTAGGAGAGGGGAGTATGACTGTAACACCGCTTTTCTCCCATGGATGCCAGTGATCCAATTTCCCCAGCCTGCCAAGCTCACTCCAGCTCCTGAGCCTTTGCCATCGATGTTCTTCCTGCCTGGAGCACTGTGTGCCCAGATGGTCTATGCAGAGATTTCATCTACTCGGTCCTGGTGTATCCCTAGTGCCTAGCCTATAGTCCACATTCAGAAAATGAATGCCACTGAATGAATGAGCCTGTCACTAGTGCAGTCAGGGGTGCACTGGGTGACTGGGAATGGGTGACTTCAGCTCGACAGATCAGGTCCTTTCTCCAGGGCTTTCAACTGTTGAGCGAAGTCATCGAGGCAGTGAGTGGTAGGTCATTCATTGCCGCTCCCCAAAGGGGCTAGTAGAACATACTGAGACTGGTCCTGTGTGGCTTATGGAAACAGCCTCATTATTTTATAGACGACACTTAATATTTTGCCCCCTCAAATATCACCTGAATATAGATGGACTATTTAAACATGGGACTATTTAATTACTATTTAATCATCCTTCTCTGTTTTTGATTTTGTTTTTCCTCTTCCTTGCTTGTTACAGACAGATACCCAGGGCCTATTCTTTAAATTTTGGACAGTGTTTGTTTTTGCCACATACCTTTTATTCCCTGTCTCAGAAAGAACTCTGTTTACTGTGTGTGGATTTTTTCAGTAGGTGGATTTTTGTATTGTCATTTACAACGAATGGCAACCCTCCATGTCCTGCAGAAATAGACATTGAGGATGACTGGGGTAGAAGCCAAGTATTTGGGGGGTTTCCACGACTCGTGACCATCAGAAGAGAGAGCAGTCAGTGCCTCCCACCTAAATATTGCCCGTAGCCTGAAGAAAAACCATTATTCCAGAATAATCAGAGGCTTAAAAACCCAGAATTGACTTTTTAGGAATATGTACTATGGGTATTGACCAGTTTTTTCAGTAGCACTTCCCCAGCCTAACACACTGTTCCCCACATCGGTACCTATGAAAATGTGTGGTGCCCGTAAACACTAAGCTTTTTGTTTAAATATTAAACTTTAAAGTGCTACATCAATTTTTAATGTGCAAACTACCCTTGAAAGACTCTGTTAGGTCGCTCTTCCCTATCAGGAAAATACCTGAGGGACATTAGGCGAGCTCTCGGGTTACAAGGAAAAGGCCTACTCCACTACAAACCCTCCTTGGAGCGTCTCTGAAAAGCCAATTTGTGAGCAGAGGGCAGCCTGGCTCTAAATCACTTAAAGCCTCTATTTCCAAAACTGCCTTAAGCAGCCAAGTCCTCAGGAAGCTGCAAGCCCAGGAATTTATTCAGTGAATGGAACTTAGGGCTTACCTCTTGCAAAGATCGCTGACTGGAGGAGAATCTTCTAGAACAGTCCAGCGCAGCAGTTTTCATGGGTGGAATTAGGGGCCCTAGGGAGAATGTCTCTGCAGTGAGTTCCACCCTTGTTTTCCCCCACACATGTCACCTGATAAGTTTCCGCAGCATTTAAATGAGGGCTTCTGTCTTGATTAAATTGGATTTCTACGTTAAATGTTGTCATGGGTGAGCACCACCCATTCCTTTACCTTATATGGGTCATGGATTTATAAAAAACAGGGTTAGAGAAAGGCTGGGACCATGATGCCTGACTTGGAGCTTGGGCGGTAATGATGAGGAAGAGGACCACCCCTCATGAATTTGGTTACTACCTGTATTTGACCACTCCTCTCTTTGTTGACTTGTTGAAGTAATTTATGGAGCACCCATGAACTGTTGGGCAGCCCGTGTGTTTGAGACGTGAGATACGAGTGGAGTGGGATGAGTTAAAATTGGGCAGTCACTATATGGTCAAGTTGGGACGTTCTGTCATGGGCTTGGGCACCTGTTAGGACAGACTCAACGTTGCTGTCACTCTGAGAGTGGACAGGCCCATGTACCACTTGGGCCTTAGAATGTTCTGAAAAACCCATGTGGGTGCAGCTTTAGACCTTCTCAGGCTGCACTTTAAGACTGCTGCCACGTCACTTGGGACATAAGTCTGGCAAAGGGATTTGGAATTCAGAAATAATAGAAGATGGGATTGCTTCAAAGCTGGCTGTTGGAACTTCAAGAACCAAGGATCTCATGCTGATTTGCAGCTTCAGTACAAACTGAATTATGAATAATGCAGAAAGGAAAGAAAATTTTGTGCTTTGGATATTAGGCCTAGATATTTGTAAACTGCCCAAAAGGACCGATTGTGGTTGAAAATTTACTGCTTCTTTATTCTATGCATGTGTTAGCTTCACTGTTCAATAAGGTAGTCACTAACCGCATGTAGCTATTTAAATTAAAATTAAATATAATTAAAAATTACTTTCTTTGTCACATTAGCCACATTTCAAGTACTCAGTAGCCTAGCTGTGGTCAATGGCTATTGTACTGGACTGCATGGATACAGATCCTTTCTATCATGGCAGAAAGTTCTGTGGAACAGCACTATAGACAATAACCTGAGGCTGAGATTCCTATGATTTGCCCTCTCCCATTTCCCTCAGCGGGTATTCCAAACCTTCAGCTCACTCATGCTTTGTACCCTAGTTCCTCATCACTTGTGACTGGTAGCTGTGTTTCTTACTTTACATGCAAAATGGACAACATTAGGTCGTGACCTTTTTCCTCTTGGCCCTCTGTCCCTTCTACCTGCTCCTTCCGTCTGCATCTATTTACCATCTTTTCTTTTCTTTCTTTCTTTTTAAAGATTTTATTTATTTGACAGAGAGAAACACAGCCAGAGAGGGAACACAAGCAAGGGGAGTGAGAGAGGGAGAAGCAGGGGCTTCCCACTGAGCAGGGAGCCCGATGTGGGACTCGATCCCGGGTCTCTGGGATCATGACCTGAGCCGAAGGCAGTTGCTTAACCAACTGAGCCACCCAGACATCCCTATTAACCATCTTATCTTAGGGGAGAAACAAGGCCCTTCCTGTTTACTGTGAATCCCTCCATCTGTGCCATGGAATAAACTCTCCTTTGTCTTCAAGGACCAGGTTTATCTACCCTGCCTGCCTACCTTTGTGTATATATATATCTATATGGTTTATTTTGTATTTATCAATACATATTTATACGTGTATATATATGTGTATATTCATAAGTCAATGCACACACATATATTTAAATACTTACAGATCCATAAGTTGGAAAAAAGGAGTCCTGTGTACCCTTCACCCAGTTTTTGTCAATGGTAACATCTCGCGTAACAATAATGTGGTATCAAAAGCAGGTAATCGACATTGGTGCAATCCATAGACATTATTCAGATTTCACCACTTTTGTATGTGCTCAGTGAGTGAGTGTATAGTGTCTATAATTTATATAACATCCAAGAATGTTGATGATATAGTATGTAACCTTAGAAACCTGGCTCTTTTCATTCTGCATCATTCCGTGAAATCCATCCCGGTTTCTTGTATCAGTAGTTTGTTGCTGCTGTTTGCTGAACAGTATTCCAGTAGTATGGAAGTACTACAGTTTGTTGAATCATGCAACCATTGAAGGATGTCTATCCTCCACCTCCAACCCCAGTTTTCCAGGGTGTTATAAATAAAGCTACTGGAAACATTCATGTTTTGAGTAAATGTTAGTTCTCATTTCTCTAGGATGAAGACCCAAGAGTTCAGTTGTTGAGTTGAATGGCAAGTCCGAGTTAGATTTCTTTATTTTATTAACATTTAATATGTTATTTGTTTTTGAGGTACATGTCTGTGATTCATCAGTCTTACACAATTCACAGCATCAAGTTAGATTTCTTAAGAACCTACACACTGTTCCCCAGAGTGGCTGTACCGTTTCACATTCATGGCAATGAGTGAGTGATCCAGTTTCCTTCACATCCTTGCCAGCATTTGGTGTTATTAGCCGTTATTTTAGCCGTTCTAATAGGTGTCTGGGGAGATCTTATGGTGGTTTAAATTTTCATTTCTCTTTAACTTTTGTTAACATGGTTCTTGATGTTCAATATATTCTCATGTGCCTATTTGCCATATATCCTCTTCGATAAAATGTCTTTTCATGTTTTTGGTGAAATAGCTTGCCCATTTTCTAATTAGATTGTTTGTTGACTGCTACATTTTGAGAGTTCTTTATGTATCCTACAAAGCTTTTGTTGGATATATGGTTTGGAAATACTTTCTCCCAGTGTAGCCTGTTTTTTCATACTCTTCAGAGTCTTTGGTGGAACAAAGAAAACCTTAATTTTGGTAAGGTCTCTCTCCTATGGATTCAACTTACATGTTTAACCTAACCCACTCTATGGATATTTTTTTTTCCCTCAGTGCAAAAACTGCTTCTGGGTGCCTTAGTGAAAACTGCGTCTACCCTGAGACCTGGTTCTTTTTCTATTGTCCTGTCCGCTAACAGTGCTGTAATCTAGCCAGAGCCCAAAACAGACACCTGGGGGTCAGCCTTGACTCCTCCGGCCCTTCAGCGTCCTCCTCTAGTCACCCACCAAAATCTTGTCTGTTCTCACTAAAGATTTCTCAAACCCATCCTGTTTTTTTGTGTTATCCCTGATGCCATTATCTTAGTTCACATCCTTCTCATCAGGGTCATTGTATTGAGCTCCTAATTGTACTCCTGGCTTCCAGTCGTGCCTGGCACAAAGCCAATTTTCACATGCCTGCCGAATGATCTAGCTTAACTGCAAGCTAGTTATATTATCCCCTTGCTTACCCTCATCTCCAGAGTAAAGTTGAAATTCCTTCACAAGCTGTGCATGTTCTTTTGTGTGTCTCCCTCAGCCTCATGTTTTACTGCTCCCTACACCAGACATCATCAGCTCCAACCATACTTCTCTACTTGCAGTTTCTCAAAAGCAGTGTGATTTCTTGACCCCACTGCTTCGCTTGGGATGTTCTCCCATGCCTCTTTGCTCGACCCTTCTCCTTTGCACTCTATGTTCTATACGAGAGCAGCTCCTCCAAGGTAACTTCCCTGAGCGCCAGAGACAGGATTACGTCTTCCTTGTTCATGGGATAACTCAACCAAGGCAAGGACTACATCTGTGTATCATCATCTCTTCTTAGGGCTGAGCAAAGTACTCATACGTAGTTTACAAACATTGTGGAAGAAATGAACGACTCTCAGTAATTAATTCCCTCAATATCAAAGGTATCTGCTTCTCCCTCTTCCCTAGCCTGGAGTCTCTGGAGCTCAGGGATTGTTTCTAGTTTCTATCTATAGCACCTGCAGAATGCCCAGCTCATAGGGCATACTCAATAAATAATTGTTGGAGGAAGGAATGGAGCAAAATGGACATCCTTGCAACATGGTGCACTTTAAATCTGTCTTTTTCCATTCGCTTATCCCTGGAGGCAGACACTGAACCTAAGAGTAAAAATGTATGGAAAAGAGCAGAAATTATTGATGGTTTAATACACTCATATGGCTGAGTAGGCAGTTCTCGTTCAGGTACAGTTGTATTTGCCCCGAGCAGCCACAGGAAAGCAGAAGGCTACTTTTGTTGTTCATAATTTATCAAGTGCATACTGACCTTTCTGCTCCTGGATAGCCACCGAGCACCAGAAAAAATCTGTTCGCATCTAGCTTGCAGTGAGATCTTGTTTTCGAGCTACTCTTGGTACAAAAAGAGATGCTAACCTTATGAGTCATCCTCTGTGAAATAGGTGAGGTCCTTCTTGGTGTTATTAAAATGACTGATTATGATAAAATCAAATTTGCCAGGCTGATTTTAGTTCATAAGCATTTTTAAAAGGTTTATTTATTTATTTGAGGGAGGAGGGGCAGAGGGAAAGAGAAACTGTGACTGTGAAGCAGACTCTGCATTGAGCGTGAAGCCCAAGCCAGGGCTCCATCTCACAACCCTGAGATCATAATCTGAGCCAAAACCAGGAGTTGGATGCTTAACCAACAGCACCACCCAGGCGCCCCATTAAACTTTTTTTGATGTTTACAGAATTCTCTGTACAGTGTGCAAGAGTTGGTCAAAGCTGGCCTTAAGGCAACATTTAGGGAGCATTCCCTTCATTTCCCCATTTCTCCTTTAAACGCTCCTACCCTTGCCCCAGAAGGGCCCCATGACACCTTCTTATTCTCCCAATTCCTGCTCTCAGACCCCAGTGCTCCACCTAACTGTGGATTAAATGACATTGTCATACATCATATAACACAGAGGTATCCTCCCTTGGCCTGGGAAAAGCACCCATTTGCTTTTAGTAAAGGCATTGCCTAGCATCACCGGGGCTGAGAACCAAGGAAAGGTTCCATGGTTCTTGGCCAGCATGAGTCATAGCTGCTTTTTCTCTCATCAGAAGAGGGAAGAACAAGTTGTTAAGGCTAACCCCGGGTGTCTTGTGATCATCCACCTTGATGATTAGTAACTGCTCTCCAATCCAGCCCTTTGTCCCATGGTCACACCTTGAACCTTCTTGTTGCCAGGAACTGTTCCATCTAGAATCTTGATTTTGGATATCTCGCTTTCTGACCGCCTCCTGTTGTTCTGGTTTGCTTGCTGTGGTGACCCATGGGCATAATACTTTGACATCATTTTGATAATCCACTGGTCCCTGTCACTTTTTTCTCATCAAGTTTTCTTCTTCTCTGAGTAGATTCCATGGTTGAAAAGAGTCAGTTTTTGTTTGTTATTTTTTGGTTTTGTTTTTTACAAATACCACCAGCTTTCTTCCCCACTTTATGTCATGCTCATTTAAAAAAATCCCCAACCTTGGAAGAACTCTACCCTCTCTCTTCTCTGGGCCTCCAGTTGAGTAGGTGCTTGTTGCTGGACAAAATCACACAAGTGTGTAGACTGGGCTCACTGGAAATTCATGACTTCAAGCCTTAAATGGGCATTAATCTCATTTTGTTTTCTTCTTCCTGGCATTAGTTTCTTTTCTCTCTTTGGACATCTCATGACCCTTTTCCATCAGCAT
The DNA here is from genome assembly GCA_004023965.1 of Spilogale gracilis. Taxonomy (NCBI): domain Eukaryota; kingdom Metazoa; phylum Chordata; class Mammalia; order Carnivora; family Mephitidae; genus Spilogale; species Spilogale gracilis. The sequence goes on from PITA01000742.1 coordinate 43,921, forward strand.
TCTCAGCTGATACCGCAGACTCAAAGTCCCTTATCTTCCTGGCTCATCAAAACTGGCAAAACCTTGTGTCCTCCCAGCAGAGGCCGATCCCTCCATTTGACTCTGGATCTCATCCACAGCACCTGCAGAGTCTCCCATTGTCTTCAGTATCCCAGAAAGAATTGTGTTCGCAGGATAAAAATGAACACAGAACAAAACAAAAGTACACTAAACGTTCCTTTTCAGTACAGTTAATGTAGATGCAATAGGATTTTTTTTTGCATGGATTTTTTTCCAGGCAATTTGACTTGTTTCAGAAAATTAATCTGCCCCTTAAACTACAATGCCTTATTTTCTACCTTAGCCAATCTTTACTTGTTTGCCTGGCTTGTAAGCAGTTCTATAATGTGGCTCTGCCTCATTGAGCCCTATTTCCAACCATGCAGCACATCAGCTCCCCTGGCTAGGCAGGTCTTCTCACTGTCTTGTGATTTATCTTCACTGATGACTTCCCTTCCTCAAAATGCTCTCTACCCCCTGATCAACTTTTAGGTGGCAGAGAAGAACTCCGTCCAAGGTCTATCAGACCTCCAAACCCGTCCTTTTAATAAAATTATTGAAAATTAAATAATACCTTTCTTATTTCATATTATCATGAATAAACATTGTAAAAAATCATAAAATGTCTTGCCTTTTAAAATTTAATGAAAGTATTTTAGGCTTATAGATATTTTCAAACATAAAAGTAAAGATTAATATGATGAACACCAATATTACAATCTCTCCCCCTCCAAAATGAACATTTTTCATCTTTGCATACCCTCTCTCTGTTTTTTTAAAAGAACTTTAGATCAAATATCAGACATCATGGTTTTTTAAGTCTTGTATGCTTTAATATGCATCCCTAACCAATAAGGACTTAAAAAAAAAGCCTAATCATTAGGCTGCTATCGTATCTTACAAAATTAGTAATTCCTCAATATCATCTAATACAGGGTTTCTCAACAGTGGCACTATTGAATTTTTGGGTGACATAATTTTCAGATTTGGGGTTCTGTTCGGTAGGATATTTAGGGCCGTCTCTGGTCTCTATCACTAGGTGTTGGTAGCACTCCCCCCACTGTGGCAACCACAGATGTCTCCAGAGTGGAGAGACAAGGTCATCCCTGGTTAATGAACCACTGATCCAATTCCAGTTTAAGTTTTCACAACTTCTTGTTTTTGTATTTTGTAAGTTGGTTTATTGGAATGAGGATCCAAAAAGGAGTAACCATTTTCCTTATCACTCATACCCTAGGAGGGAGAAGGCAGGTGTGAGATAGGCCCAGGAGAAGAGAGTTGCAAGAGGTGAGAGTAGCATTGGGGATACGAATATCTTGAAGACAGAAGAGAAACTATTCCTGGTGTAATCGTGAAGGTGATTAGTTGAAGAACAGTATTCTGGTGCCGTAAAAGTGGGTTGACATCTACCAAGACCACTAGTGCAAAGTGCTCAGCAGTAGAGGACTTGTCCAAGGGCTGTAGCCGTGACTGTGGGTGTTTGGGCAGGAGAACAAGGCTGCCATGCTCTGGAAGATTGGCAACACCTGGCAGGAATGGTCGCCCTAATTCCAGACAACAGACTGTTCTTAGATCCTGACTTGTAGTATGTCCTGCTTCTCTCTCATAGTCACCAGAAGTAGACAGAGGACATCAGAAAATATCCACATTTGGGATAAAATATCCAATTCAAAGCTGAGCCAAAGTAGAGGATCATCAAACATTTAGAGAAAACAAATTACATAAAAGAGACTTGATGATCCTATAAATAAAACTTACACCTGAGAAAGTAAAAATTAGAAGGAAACTTTGAAAGGTGCATAATTAAAATGCTTAGAGAGAGTTGGGAATAAATCCAAATATATTAGTAACCACAAAAACTAACTCTTGGGTAGGATAAAAAGCTAAATAAAATACAGTTATATGCTATTAATAAAGTTCACGCCTAAAACAAAATAATGTGCACAGATTGAAAATAGAGAGACAAAAAAGAAAAGAAAGGAAAAAATAAAGTATAGACATGTTCAAGTAAAAAATAAAAATAAATGTGATATTAATAGCAATTAAAATAATCCTAGGCCCAAAACATAATAAGTTAATTAAATTAAAATATTTAATATTGATAACATGTATAACTAACACGTAATACTCCTGAAAACTTTGTCACCAATAGCAATGATTCATACTGTAGAGAGCAAAAACTTATAAAAATGCTAGGATGAATAAATTCCAGCCATGCAGGAGACTTCAGAAATTAACAGATTGAATAAACAAGTAATTAAGATTGAAGGGCTTTTAGTAACAAAGCTAACAAACTATATATGTGTATATATGTGTGTAAGCATCTATAGTATATGTATTTCTTTTATATTTTAAATATTTTAATATTTATAAATTTTTATGAATATTCATAGTTCTATATTATAAAATATTTTACATTTATAAAGTATTTTACTGTATTACATAATATTTATATTACATAAAGGCCTTTTTTATGTATTTATATATGTATATATCCATATTTATAATATTTTGCAACCACAGAATTGAAAAAGATACTTTTAAAAAACAAGTTGGGGCATTCACAAATATTTGCCATCCATTAGACCGGAACAAAATGAGATATATCTCAATATACATTCCAAGAAATAAAATCATTTAATCTTTGAACCAGTATAATGTAAAAAAATGATTAATGAACATAAACAAATCTGCAAGAAAAATTTATTTCTTTGGAAATAATAATAATATTCCTTTCTTTTTGGAAATAACAAATGTTGATTCTTTCAGGAAAATGACAAAAATCATTAAATTTTTGGTGTTTCCAATCAAGGAAAAAAGTTCTCATAGAAACAGCATTGGGAATAAGAAAGAAAATATCACAGATTTGGAGGATACTAAAAATATGTGATTAATTTCTTATTTTAATTAATATCCATTGATCACCTACATTAATATATTATTTTCTACAATATGAATGTTTAGAAAAATTGTTAATTTTCTAAAAAATTAGACAAAATGGACTTACTAGAAAATCTGAATAGATAAATAGAATTGAAGAAGGTGAAAGTATAATGAAAGAGCTATTGCATAAAAATCACACCAGACCCAGAAATTTTGAAGGGTGATAGCTACAAAATTTTTGCAAAATAGGCAACTCCCACATTATGTAAACTGCTTCAGAGAATCTAAAAGTTGGAAAACAATCTTAACTCATTCTGTGAGGCTAATATGACCCTTATACTTACTAAAATTTAACAAGGATTGTGCAAAAAGAAAGGAACTCACTAATAAAAATAAAGATGGATCTCACTAATAAATTTGACATGCAGAATTCTTATATAAAAGCTAACAAGTTAAATCACTCATATGTATAGTATCTTATGACCAGGTAGAGCTTGCAGTAGAAACACAAAGGACTCTCAATATTATGTCAACTACTAATTTGATTTACTAGCAAATAGTTCAAAGAAGAAAAAATCATATGTGATCTCAATAGATGTTGAAAAAATATTTGACAAAATTAAATACAAATTCATGTTAAATATTAGAAATGGAAGGAAACTTTCTAAACCTTTTAAGGGTATCTCTTAGAGACCTATGGCAAAAATTATATATAATGATGAAGTACTAGAAGCATTTTCTTTATCTGTGGAAACAACATAGGGATGAAAATTGCTACCACTTGTCCTAGAGGTTTTGGCCAGTGTAGTAACACACTAAAATAAATCAGGTAGTTAAATATTTGAAAAGAAGAGGGGGAAAAAACCCCATATTATTGCATTTACAGATAACATGTTATCTTTCAAGTAGATCCAAGATAGTAAAATAACACTCTGATAAAATTCCACATGGTTAGACTAGTTGGATAAAAGATTGGTGTATGAAAAGTAATAGGTTTTCTATATATGACCATATCCAATTATACCACCCATCTAGTTCCCAGTAGAAATTTTAAAAATATATGAAATGGTTAAGAGTAAATCTGCAAGTATCTATACAATACTATTTGAAAGTAACAACAAGAACAACACTATAACACTGTTACTGGAGGATATAAAAGAAGACCTAAATAAGTGATGAGAAATACTATATTCTGGACTTGGAAAATTCAGTGTTTCTTTTTTTTTTTTTTTTTTTATAATGTAAGAAAATGTCCTGTATTTTTTTAATTCCCACTGAAATATTTAGGGGTAAAAGAACATGACATTGGAATTTCCTTTAGAACACTTTCCCCAAGAAGGCAAAGTCTGGTAATGCGGATGGTTGTTGGGACCAAACGGTAGTTATGGAGGTTTCTGATACTCTCTTGTGTTTTCTGGAATTTTTCCCTAGTTCCCATTTGCTTTCCTTCGGAAAATTCAGTGTTTCAAAAATGGTAATCCCCCAATACATTGAATGTATCTCAGACAAATCCTACAAGGTTGAGGGTAATAATCCTTTGATCTTATGGTAGATTAAAGTTGGTATTTTCCTACCTTTGTTCTTGGAAATTCTCTAAATGCAACAACAACAACAAAGTTCCCAAAGCAGAAAAATAGGGACATAAATACTGTCTTCAGAGAAACTGGGAGGCACATATGTAACTCTGAATCATAGTATAGAAGAAACCACTGACAAATATGATGGAATGTAAACAGGAAGATACCAAGAGGATCCCGATAACTAGAGAATTCAAATGAAATTGGTAAAGCACAGTTCTCCAAAGTAAATGCTCAGCTGAGAGGCAAACCCAGCAATACCAGGATGGGTACATGGGCTCCCAAGCTTTGCATGGAGAAGCACAGCAAATGGGGTTAGACGAAAGAATCGTAGAGACAAGCCATATTTTCTGGTAGGGTTTCTGTCAGTTAGACAATATAGAGGAGAGTCTACCTTGTAAATAGTCCAAAAGCTGCTAATCGCTATTGTCTGAAGTAAGGAGAGCAGGTAAAAATAGCTAATATTAGGAATAAAATAGAAATATAATACATAGGCTTAAAAAGGTAAAATGAAACAGAATTTTTAGGATGGTGAAAAAACTCTGTATAATATTATATTGGTGGATACATTGAATCATACACTTATTTAAACTCATAGAATATACAGCATTAGGAGGGAATCCTAATGTAACTACAAACTTGAGTGATTGTGATGTATCAGTGTAGGTTTGTGGGCTGTAAGAAATACACCCCTGGTGGAAGATGTTGATAGAGGGATAGGCTGTGTAAGTTGGGGAGGGCCAGGGATACAGAAAATCTTTGCACTTTCCTCACAGTTTTGCTAAGAACCTAAAACTGCTCTAAAAAAGTGAAGTCTATAAATGTATGTATATAAAGAATATTTTGAACAAATTCATGCCAGTAAATGTGACAATTTAGGTGAGATGGAAAAATTATTAGATAAACAGAACTTAACCCAAACTGCTACAAGAAATGTGAAATCTGCACAGCTCTGTATGTGATGAAGAAATCCAAATATGTAATTAAAACCTCTTTATAAATAAAGCCCCTTTCCATAAGGAAGATTTTTTTGGTTTAGGAGGAACTCTTAAAGAACAAGATGGGACATACTCACTGATGAATTCTACCCCCCCCCCCAAAAAAAGAAAGAAAGAACACAAAATTTTACACAAATTCTTTTAGAGAAGAGAAAAAAAAAGAAATACTTTCCAAAATTTTTGATACTTGTGCAATTTTGATCCCAAAGTTTGCAAAAAATATTATTTTAAAAATAAGAAGGATTAATCTCTTTTATGAAGATAGCTGTAAAAAAAATCCTAAATGAGTTACTAGCTAATTGAATATAGTGATATTTAGAAGGATAGTATATCATGACCTAATGTGCTTTTGTTTTGTTTTACTTTTGTTTTTTAGAGAAGGAGAGAGAATCTTAAGCAGGTCCCATGCCCAGAGCACAGCCCAATGTGGGCTTGATCTCACAACCCTGAGATCAAGACCTGAGCTAAAATCAAGAGTCAGACACTTTATTGACTGAGCCACCCAGGTGCCCCCAAATGTGGTTTATTTAAAGAAGGTGACACTGGGTTAACACTCAAAATTCAATCAATGTAATTCACCAGATAAACAAAATAAAGGAGAAAAGTCATATGCCCACCTTTGTAGATGCAGAAATAGCATTTAAAATACATCCAGTATCTATTAATAATTACAGTTTTGAATAAATATATTCTTTTTTTTTTTGGTATAAAAATTCTATTATATTTTTTTAAAGAGGATCTATATATATATTTTTTTCTTTTAATAACATTTTTATTTATTTATTTTTTCCCATTCCCAACACCCAGTGCTCCACGTTCTAGGCGGAATAAATATATTCTTAATTTGATAAATCTAAAAAATGAAACAAAAAACCTCATAAAACAAATATATCGAAAGTGAATTTTTATGAGACTTCCCTCTGAGATAAGTAATGAGAGAAAGGTTTTTCTGCTAAAATTGTTTTTGTTCAACATTTTACTGGAAGCCTTTCCAAGGAAACAAATACAATAATATTAAAGGTGTGAAAAATGGAAGGGGAAAATAAAACTCTTATTATTTACAGATGATATGATCATGTATGCAAACATTTTTAGAAGATCTACAGCTACAGATAAACTGTTAGATGTAACAAGAGAAAAACAATATTGTTTTTATGTATTACAACAAATTAAAAAAGAATAATTAAAACATATTATTTACAATATTATTAAAAACTTCAAATATCTAGCAATATGTCTAATGCAAGTTGTCTGCACCTCTTCCCAAAAATGTATAAAACACTATCAAGAGATATTAAAGAAGACTTCATAAGTGAATGAAATAGATGAATAGTCTTTAAAAAAAAATCTACAGACCAATTGCATTATAAATAGAAGAGGTTGTTAAAGAGCCAATCCTTCCCAAAGCCTATGTTTATCCCACTGCCCTTCCTGCACTAAGAGCTCAAATTTATGATTATTATTGTTCCGACTGGCACAAAAGGAAGAGAATCCCTCTTGCATTACCAACTCCTGTCTGAGTGCATTTGAGTGACAAAGCCCAGGTCATGTACCTATGCTCCAGCTGTAAGACAGCCTGACATATTACATATTTAACATTCTCACTTCCTTTGTCTATCAAGACTTATAAGGTGAGCAATTCCTCAAACCTAGAAAGGGGTTTAGATGCTGGGTACCGAAAACAATGTTTGTCCACTAGAAATACCCCTATTCCCACTAATAATGATTCTTCAGTTATTATGGAGGTACTGGCAAGCACAATGAAAAAAAAAGATATAAAAATCAAATTGGAGATTAAACTACAACTGTATGTTGCTGGTACAATTCTTTTCCTGGAAACTCCATGAGAAATGGCTGAAATGTTTTCACAATTAAGAGCAGATTTCAGCTAGTTAGCTGGCACAAAATTAATTAAACAGATACATCTTCATGTAGATGGTTTGCTAGATGACCTAGTGGAATAAATGGAACACTTACAATAGCAAGACACATGAAGGATCAAGATAAAATTCAAAATGCTTTTCAAGGATACAAAAAGAAAACTTGAATAAATGGAAAGGCACACTAGTTTTGAACAAAAGAGTCAACATTATGAACATGTCAGTGTCTCTAATGTATAAAAGTGACATGATCCCTCAAAAAATTACTAGTATGGTTTTTATTGAAAGTAGACAATGGGATCCAAAAGAATATATGAAAAAAAATGAACAAGCAGGAATAGCTAGCAGAAATTCCAGAAAAGAACAATGGGAGGCATTTGTTTTAAAAGGCATTAAAACATACAAAAACATCAAAGGGTAAGGTATGGGGGCACCTGGGTGGCTCAGTCGTTAAGTGTCTGCCTTCAGCTCAGGTCATGATCCCAGAGTCCCAGGATCGAGTCCCACATCGGGCTCCCTGCTCGGCAGGAAGCCTGCTTCTCCCTCTCTCACTCTCCCTGCTTGTGTTCCCTCTCTAGCTGTGCTTCTCTCTGTCAAATAAATAAATAAAATCTTTTTAAAAAGGGTAAGATATGGTACTTGAGCATATACAATAATTTGGTGTATGAACTAGATGAAAATTCAAATAATTGAAAAGTGATAAGATTCACTCTTTTGATTGGCCAAGATTAAAGACTACTAATATCCGACAATGGAGAAGATGCGGAGACATGTGTAGATATGACTTTTACAGAGAACATTTTCTTAGGATCTCTTTTAGAAATAGGCACATGCCTTAACAATTCCACTTTGATAGTTATCTCAAAAAAATGCTTACAACTGTGCACAAAGAGGCCTTGGAGAATTGCTTGCAATGAGGACAAAATGATTATAATCCGAGTGTCCTTATAAATAAAGTATTATGTAGCTTTACTGTTGAATACAAGGCAGCAATTAAATAATGAGGTTGAAAATGAGAAAAATTACATGAAATGAAGGGTGAATTAACATTTCAAGGAATAATTTTATTTTATTTATTTATTTTTTAAAAAATACTTTATTTATTTGACAGAGAGAGATCACAAATAGGCAGAGAGGCAGGCAGAGAGAGAGGAGGAAGCAGGCTCCCCGCTGAGCAGAGAGCCCGATGTGGGACTCGATCCCCAGACTCTGGGATCCTGACCTGAGCTGAAGGCAGATGTTTAACCAACTGAGCCACCCAGGCGCCCCAGCTTTTATTTTTTGAAGAAGTGGGAGTCACTGGAGGGTGTTGAGTACAAAGGTCAGATGAATAGGCTTCTGTTTTTAAATAATTTGTCGAAAACTGATGGAAGAGGGACAGAAGTGGGATGAGCAGGTAGGAGGCCACCACAATAATCCTGATGAGAGATGATGATGGTTTGGACCAGGAGCAGTAGAAATACTGAGAAGTAGTCAGTTTCTGCATACATTTTGAACTTCAGAGTTGGCAGAAACCTATGGCCAATTGAATGGGGGAGTAAGAAGGAGAGAGGACTTAAGATTTTTGTCCTGAGCGGCTGGAAGGATGGAATCACCATTATCTGAAATGGGGCAAGTCAGGATTTTGGTTTTTTGAGAAGTGCAGTTTCAGATTTCTTTTTCACATGCAAGTGGATGGATATGTGGGGCAGATGAGTAGGTGTAAGTGTGGCGTTCGACGTCGAGGTCCAGGGTAGAGATGCAAACTTGACAATCCATCAAGACATAGAAGTTACTGAAAGCCGTGAGACTAGGTGGGTGTTGATGGAAAAGAGAGTAGGTCCAAGCTGAGTCCTACGATGCTCCAAAAGCGGGAACAAGAGGACCCACAAAGGAGACTGAGAAGCGACCAGAGCGGTAGGTATTGCTTATGGGCCACATAAGATGCACTTGAGAATGAATCTTAGGTTCAGCAATAATGTGGCCATTGTTGACCTTGGCAAGAGCACTTTGGTGGTAGCTGGGAGGAAGTCTCATTGGAAAGAGAATGGAAGGAGAGAAATTAGAGGCAATGAACAGAGATGGGATTTCTGAGACATCATATTGCTGTGAATAGTAACAGAAATATGGGGCAGTCTCTGGGGGTAGGGGAATAAAAGCTTTGTTATGGTTTTCATAGATATTGCTATTTTGGTTGTTATTTTTAAAGTTGACGAGACAATAGCATGTCTGTGGACTGAATGGAATGATCCAGCAGTGGTGGGAAAGCTGGTGATGTAGGGGAGAATAAAGAACTGCTGTAGCCTCGAGAAGATGAGGGCAGAGGGCTTGGCTTTTACTATGAGCACAGACACTCCATGTAGTAACAGGCAGGTGGAATATGTGTATGCGATATTGGTAGATGCATGAATCTCTGAGGATAGAAGGATGTCCAAGTTGTCTGCTGATGGCTTCAGTTTACCCAAGGAAGCAGGACACAAGGTCTTTAGCTGTCAGTGTGAGAATATAGAGAGGAGGTGTTGGAGGTTTGAGGCTAAAGGAAAAGGAGTGCATCTGAGTGAGGGAATGGACTTGGGAAATATAATAAGATGTGCTTGTGATAGAGTCAGAGAATGAACATCTCTTCCAGAGAGTAAAATAGGTTGTCCTTTTTCTCTAGAGAAAGGAAACCTATGGATACCCTGAGTCCTTTTCTTTTGTTTTTATGGAAACAACCACTGGGAATTAAATTGTAATTCTAAGTTGGAAGACATGACCATTTGGTTGGGAGGATCCCACACACTTCACATTTTCTGTCCCAGTGCTTGGGAAGAACAGAGTGTTCTAGAAGACATGACTCTTCAGACAGAATTTCCAGAGTTCCAAGAAGAAAGCTGATGATGTGTTGACCAATCCCGAACCACACTGCAGTAATTGAAAAGACACTTCCACAAATGGGTAATGACAAACAGCTATCATTTGAACTAAAGCTACAGTTGGCAAGGCACGATGCAATTAAGTGCTGTTGTTACACACTCTCTGCCTGCCTCAAGTAGCCTGATGGACTGAACTACTTTAAGTAATTAAATAAGGTGGGCGTTTCCAGAGCTATCTAGATACAGCCAGCCCTGCAAGATCTTTGGTAGCTGAATGACCTGCTTCCTGATCTCTGGGACCTGACTTTTTTCATCAGCCTTATTTGCATGTCCTTGAAAATGGACAACGGCTAAGACCATCATTTGGGGCTTGTTTCAGATCGGGGTGACACTGTGGTGAGAAGCTAAAACTCGAAGTACTTTGAGACAGGGTAGCAGTTTTCAATAAACTAAGGTTTCAAAAAAACAGTGGTTTCAAAAAAGGCTCAATTCCCTTGGATCTCAGACTCTATATAACTGTAAGGGAATAGATAGGCAAGTTTGTTGTACGTGAGGTTGATGTTTCCATTTTCTCAAAATTCTAAGATTCTAATGTTTCTTGTTAACTGACAGCTGATTTTTTTTCCTGTCCCTTAACTTGTTGACTTGATCTCTGTTGCTTCTTCTAAGGACTTATGTTGGTTTCAGTACCCTAAGAAGCAGATGTCATAACTGTATTATAAGTGCAGAGATTTATTGAGGAAAATGTCTGTAAGGGAAAATGGGGAAGGAGCTGAAGGAGGTTGCAGGGAGAGAAGGAATGAAAAATCTTAGACTGTGGTGTAG